>RJWM01021614.1:0-34932 GCA_004363535.1 Dasyprocta punctata
TTGTTCTGTTTAATTTGGTTTTATTCTATTTCAGTTTGTCTAATTTTATTATATTTGATGGCATGGACAGCTATTTCAAAGATAACAAAATACATTGTGGTAGCCATTATTGATATCTGATCACCTTGTTTTGAAGTCCTGTATTGCTTTCATTGTTTTGTTTTGAGTGATTTTATTCTATTTTGATTTGTTTAATTGTATTATGACTGATGATATTGGCAACTGCTTGGAAGATAGCAAGAGGCATTATGGTAAGCAGTGTTGTTTTACTATTGTCTTGAAGTCCTGCAATGCTTCCATTGTTTAGTTTTTATTGGTTTTATTCTGTACTACTTTGTTTGACTATGTTATGCCTGATGGTATGGGCAGTTATTTTGAAGATAACAAGAAGTATTATAAGAGGAAAGGAGGAAAGAAGGAACGGAAAAGGAAAAAGACATAAATTTGTATATATGTATACATAACATAGTTAAAATGACTATACTACTAATTGCATTAGTTACTGAAAAAGAATAGTTAAGACTCATATAATTAGATCTATATCTGTTATCTGTTAATATCTGTTAATCTAAACAATCCTTTAGAAGGTAACAATATGCAATCTTACAACCACTGTCAAATTCCTATCATCTTGTTTTACAAACCTATGATGTTATTGTATTGGATTTGTTGGTGTTGTTTGTTTGTGTCTTTTGTTTTTTGTTTTTCTGTTCTGTCTTTTTTCTCTTAAGTAAAAAAAAAATAAATAAAATGAAATTCCCATATTTCTAAAGTTTGATTTTAAAAAAAAAGGCTGGCATAATGAGGTATCTCTTTGTGTCAATTCTTTCAGGACAAAGATCTGAATGGGGCCAGAATATTAAAAAGCTCAGTGACTGTTCTCTGTCTGGGCAAGGGAAGGCCACCTTGCTTTCTGGACACTAATTTTCTCTCTAAGTAGCACATCTTTTCACAGCATGGAGCGGCTGGAATGACGATGTCAGAAGGGGGATGGGGAACAGATGTCATTCATTGACTCTGGGTAATGAGATTTCATATTCAGTCAAAATCCTGAATAGGACAGGAGAGGCCTCATTAGTGGTTTCATGACTGAACAGGTGTAGAGGTCCCATGCACACAGCAGGTAGAAAGAGCCCATTTCAATTTCATGTGTGGAGGTGTCTAGAAAATTGGAAAGGGGGAAAAAGTGCTCTACCACAACTGCCACCTCAGGAAAAATACAGTGTTTAGGAACCAAAACAGTATTAATTCAGACCTCTGGTACAGACCTCATCCAGGGGCAGGAGAATGGCTGAAGGCAGCAGACAGGTGATGTGCAGTTCTAATGACAGTGTGCAAAGAAGGTCACCTCCTTAGTTCTTTAGTTCCATATGGCATGTCATAAAATTTTAGTGCTCTTTTGCCAACAAAGTAATAACCCTCTTAAGGCCACAAGTCAAAAATGGGACTGCAGGGTGGAATGAAATCCTATCTCCAAAACTAATGACAGAAAGCTCTTTGGAAGATGGGCTACGTTGGAAGCACTGTGTGAATAAAATGTTCCAGAGTGTAGATAAGCTTGACTGGCAATCTGGCAGCTGTCTGCTGAACCAGTGTCCCTCTCTGGAGGTAGCAATCAAGAAACCAAACCTGCTGCCAGTCTGCTGAATGCCACATCAAAGCAAGTGTGGAAGGCCTCTTGGTAAGCCCGCAATACCCAAGGTGTGGACAAATTGCTCCATGCCTTTAATGGCGGCTTTCAGTGTGAGAAAGGCATTTAAGCCCCTCCTCCCTAAAGTTCAAGGTCTTTCTGAATGATCATTCACCCTGAAATCAGAAGCACAGGATCAGACACATTGGTTAATTCTTCTTTAGTCAACTTCATAGCACTGAACTTCTTAGTAAAATCCCAAATCATTTAGAATAACTAGAGGTCAGGTTACCCACAATTATAAAATGCTTACTTTCTATATTTGGTTATGTTTTTTGCTGGGTCTCATTTTTCAGTCCCACTCTCTAAACAGAGTCTGATTTCTACAACTTTTTTGAAAAAGCGGTCATGCGTTCCTTATGAAACCAAATGTGTGTATAAATGCTAGACATTTTATGAGTTATATCAATCATCCTCAGCTCAACTTTAGAAAAGATTTAGAGGTCACCAGGGAGAAGCAGCAAGGAAGCCAGGTGGCCTCCCTGTGTGCAGGTGGAGGTCCTGTTGACCAGGGAGAGCCAGCCAGGAAGCTGCCTCCACCTCCCACCCCTCTCCTCCACTCATAAACAACTAGGTGTGAGACAGGCTAAGACGATAATAACTGAAGTAGGGAAGTAACCTGACATTTATGTTGTTTGATTGACTTTGCAGGCCTGGGGCTGGTAGTCTGGGCAACTATTTAGAGGATAACAATATGCAATATAGTAACAATTGTGGATTTCCTACTATCCTGTTACTGTTTTGTTTTGCTTCATTTTAATGTGCTGTTTTACTCCCTTTTAATTAAAAAAAATTTTTAAATTTAAAAAGAGAAAGAATTTAAGCTTCGAGAGGTAAATTGTGTGGTCAAGCTCACAGGCCAGTGCACGGCCAAATTACAGTGAAAATCCCTGGTTCTGACCTAGGTGCTTTTTATGGCATCACACTGTCTCTTCTGATCACAGAGAAGTGGCTCCAAAATGTTAAATAAAATCCAACTATTGTCAAGCAAAGCTTACAATGGGCCTGTTTAAAAAGTGACTAAGACTATAATAATTTTCAGTAAATTGTTGCCATTTCAGTGGTTGATGCTAAAGTGGCTTGGGAAATACTAGAAAACTATTCATTACTTAACCAGAATAAGTATGGCCTGCATAAAGTGACTTATGCTCTTCTAGACTGTCTTTGATCACTGAAGTATTATGAAAGGTAAATTGCAACCTACTCTACATCCATATGATCTTAAAAACCTGTATTGTTAAGATAATGAATGTGTTTTTTATCCTATAGTACTGTCTTCTTATTGGTGTAACATTACCCAGAAAAACAAATCTTCAGTCCTCTCACATGTGTGGTCTGATTTCCCAATGGGATGTAGATCCCTGAGAGCATCCGTCTCCACTTCTCCACTTGCTCCCTGCAACACCTGGGCTACACGGCACACTGAACACACCAGATACTTTCAATATACTATAAATTAAATAGGAGTCCTGTTTTGGAGTTAGTGTATTATAAAGCAATCCTCCCCATACCCCTGGCCACAAAATGACATTTTCTAGCAAATGTGCCAGTGTACAGACTACAATAGTACAGGCCGTGTATGTTGGGGATAGGAGCTATATAGGAACTCTCAGTGCAATTTTGTTGTAAACCAAAATTGCTCTAAAAAATTACATGTTATGTACATCTGTGCCCACCTTATTAATAGATGGTTTTTGATCAGAGGGTTTCCTACTTATTGCTCCTCACATATTTTAGACCAAACCAAAGCCTTAACCTCATTAGAGGAACCAGTGTATCATAAGATAATCGTATATGGAACAGACAATAGGAGGAACAGCCACCTTTTAGTTCTTAATACACTAAAGCACCTAGTCAGAGTGATTAGTTAAGGCAAATAGATACACGGGTCATTCTGTTTAGAGAACATTGCAAAAAATGGAGTTAGTGAGGCAGGTGAGGGTTCAGGCTCTGGGACACAGAAAATCATGCAATTATAAAAGAAAACTACAATTGGTATATTAAATAAAGGGATATATTCACGTTTGTTCATACATGTATTAAAGGCAAACTCCAGAAGATTATAAATAAAGTATTAACAGGGCCTACCTGGTTTGGAGGATTTAGAAGTGACATATGAAGTGGGGATGAAAGAAAACATTTACTTTTAAGCGTTTGAGTCAAAGATGCAGGACTAACCATTTAAAAATTGTTATGCCCCCAACACAGAAAATCTTTTAAATGTCTCCTTGGGCTGAGCTCTTGTAGCTTAGATGTTTGCAATGAAAAATAAATGAAAGGATGCATATACAAATAAGTAAATAAATAATATTATTGAATGAACCAGAACAAGAGTGGTTACGTGTTGGTTTTGTTTTATTAGAGATCACATTTTTAAGACATGCCAACAACAAATAGGTAGCCAAGTTTTTATTGCAAACATGTAAGCTACAAGAGTTCAGCCCAAGGAGCCATTTAAAAGATTTTCACTGACTTGCTGCTCCCTGGAGGTCCCCTTTGAGAACAGTCTTAGACTGCTAAGCCTATCTGGCTGTTTTCCAATTAGTTAATAAGATTAGTTTTACTATTTAATGACAGTTTTTTTCTAACTAACTGATTGGCATTCTAATAATCTTTTCTTGGAACAATCAAATTTTATAATTTTTTAATATAAAATGATTTAATTCCAGAGGTTCTGATCAAATTACACAGAACGGTAATTAGCTAGTAATCAAATTGTACATCAGACAATGTTTAAGTTACAGTATGGAATATTACCAGTACTTTGGAGTAATTACCCCTCACCAGGGACTTAACAAGTCTTTCGGGGTTTCCTTAAACCCCTCAGAATAGGATCAGGAGTTACTAAAAAGAAACTGAGGCATCATTCTAAGTAAGGTATGCCAAAAATAAGATAAAAGATATAAATTCTATTGACTTAAGTACAGGTGGGGTGGAATTTTATAGGAAAAAAATTCAAAACTAAAAAATAGGATAATTATCCTTGGGCTACTCTTGGCCTCCCTCCTTGCACAAAACACTGAAACATAAAATACTTTGTAAAACTTTAAATGGTTTAGAGTCAAGTCTCATTCTTAAATGCAACTCAATTCAACTAATTATGTTAAATATCATGTATTTGCAAAGCACTGCAAATAAAAATTAGTAAGTAAGTGATCCTTGGATATTGATTCATTAAAACATTGTCCAAGGGCACACTTGTCAGTCCTCTCTCCTAAGGTCTCCTCTTGAGTTCTATTTCAGTAAGACCTTGCTGTGACACAGCTACTATCACCCATACCTCAGTGTTCAGATTTATGCTATCTGTAGGCTTAAAATGAAGGTTAAACTTTGTAAAACGTTGCTAGGAATTTATGAGAAAATATCTAGTTTCTCAGCACAGGAAAAAGAAATGCTGTAATTCATCTGTACAAATCAAATGAAGTCATTACAAATGACCCTGATCTTCCTCAGATGCTGCGCATTAGCAGTAACTAGCACATAAATTTTGAGAAATCCAATCTCACAGTTGATCTTTCACCAAAACTATGACCAATTAAAAATTGGTTTGTGTTCTTTCAATAATAGTGAGAACAAGCCCTAAGTAAGCACACTAAGCACTCCCATAATAGGGGAAGATGTCTGCCCTCCCAGGCCCATAGAATCCACCCATTTTCTGAGACTAAGGAATTTTTGACAGCTTTCTGGGGCAACACTTAAGAGGTCTCATCACACAGACAACCTGTTCTAAGTTGGCCCCACTTAGGAGACTACATTGTGGGTGACAACTGCACTCGTCCATACCAGTTAGCTCCCGTCTTTGAAAGAGAGAAAGAAAAAGAAAGAAAGAAAGAAAGAAAGAAAGAAAGAAAGAAAGAAAGAAGAAAGAAACCAGTCACATATCTCGTCTTCCAAAAAGCAAACAAAATAAAACACAAGGTGGTCTTTTAACCCCATGTTTATGATAGAAAACACAGGAAAAATAAATAAAATTTCAAACTCGAAAAACCACAGCTATAAACTCCCTGCAACTCTCATTGTCGCGAAACGACAAATTGTAAAGAATTCAGAAATGAACAATGCTTCACAAGAGCATATTGATTTTCAATAAAGCCATTTACACATTTTTGCTTGGACTACAAGCAGCATGCTGCTTTCCCAAAGCCTGTGCTATTGAATTAAAAACTGTGGACAATGTCCTCACTCATGACATGAAGTTGTCTTAGGAAATACTCCTGGTGAGAAGAAGGTTCCAACCTTGATCAGAGAGGAAAGAGGAAAGGAAAATGGACAAAAGAACAGTTTCATATTTTGCTCTGACTGACCTATTTACTTGGAAATGAGAAAAGAATACACAGTCTTCCAGATACAAAAGCTCAGTTGCTTGAAATATGGCGTCGCTAATTTTAGCTTTGTACCACCAAGACATCCAACAGATGCAATACAGGAAATTAGCAGAGACTGCCTTAGGAAAGTATTTAACATCTTAGGTGAACAGTGATTTTTTTTTTATTTCAGTCCTCCAGAGCAACACCTCAGTGTCCATTGCAGGGGGGAAAAAGGTTTTTTTAAAGAAGAAATTAAGCTGAAGAAAGAGCCAATATGATTCACTCTGCTGCTGCCCAATCTTCTGTCTTACTATGGTTTTAATGCTATAAATCACTAATCTTCCCAGGTAAAAAATGATATTAATAATGACCTGGAAGAAAGACAATATGTCAATAAATAGGTAAAAGAAAGAAGGAAGGATCTTTGCTGATAAAATATTGATCTGCTGGTTTACAGATTGTGTGGGCTCAGGGGTGACACTTGTGATCCTGTGTAGAGTCAGTCCTTCATTGGGAGGATCTGATGTGAAGCCCTAAGAATAGCCAGGATGATTATGAACCAATCATGGCAAACCCATCCCCTTTGACAGTGATTGATTTAACAATCAATGCCTGCTTATCAGATGATGAAAAAATAAATAAAATGTGACATACTCATACTCTGGAATATTATCAGAGTAACAAGAAATGAAGGACTAATATGTACAATAATATGGATGAATCTTGAAACAGTTTGTCAAGTAAAAGAAGCCAGTTGCTAAAAACAGAATGTTGTATGATCCCATTTATATGAAGTGTCCAGACCAAACAAATCCAAAGACACAGAAAATAAGAGTAGTGTCTGCCTAGGGCTAGGGGATGAGGGAGTTGGAAGTTGATAGCTAAGGAATGGAAGTTTGTTTTGGAGGTAATGGAAGCATTCTTAAATCAACTGTGGTGATGGCTGCACAACTCTGTGAGTATATGGGGAGTTGTTGAATTGCATACTTCAGATGAGGAAATTAGACAGTATACAAATTGCATTCCCATAAAGCTGTTCAAAGGGGTGGTGGGGAAAGGCCAAAGCCAACAATCCCATGAAATCCCCCTGGCCACATTCATGCATTTACTCAATCAATAAATATTTATTAGGTGACTTCTAAGTCAAGTGCTATTCTAAGCATTGGAGATACAGCAGGAAACAAAACAGATCAGATCTCTGCATGGTAGAGATGATGAAAACTCAGCAAAGGAAATATTAAGCAAAATGGATAGCTTGCTAGATAGTAACCAAAGCTATAAAGTTAGGGTTATGATTTTAGACACAGTTATAAGGGAAAGACTTATAGAGGAGGTAAAATTTGAATAAACGTCTGAGGGAGTTATTAGCTCAGAGGTAACCTCATCTGGCTCAATCTCTGTCTTTCTGCTTCTGTCTCTCTCTGTCTCTCTGTCTGTCTCTGACTCTCTCTGTCTCTAACTCTGTCTGTCTCTGTCTCTGCCTCTCTGTCTTTCTGTCTCTGTCTCTCTCTCTCTCTCTCTCTCACACACACACACACACATTCATCCGATGTGAAAGATAAATACTACCTGCTACAACCATAAGACATCCTACAACCAGGTAACCAGCACAAAACTACAGAGCAGAGACAAGAGGAAGAACACAGATTTTTATCATGTCACCCCCCTACACACACACCCTTTGCCTCTCCGTTTCTGCATATGTGACCAAACAAAACCTGTTAATGTGTATACCACATTAAATGTACATGCATAACTTCCACAAGCAAGATATCAAGTTTTCTGTTCAAGAGACACTTCCCCCTATGGAGAAATGGCTAGAAGACTGAGTACAAGGAGAGAAAGTGTATGTGAACTCCCAGGATCCACCAGATACAGCTATAGAAAGGGAAGCAAGTGATCATTAGCAAAAACAACATGGAGAACTTTTGAACTTTCAGAGCTCTTTTCCTCTTTTCTCAGTTAATTGAACCAAAGTTTATTGAGTACCTCTTCTTGCAAACCAGGATGCTATATGCCAAGAATGCAGCAGGCTAAGCTATCATCGAGTGCACAGTTCAGAAGCAAAGCTGAGCAAGCAAAAAAGTAAATAACTAAGCCAAGAAATTACTATTGGGAGTGGCACAAAGGAAAGATACTGGGAACTGCAAACACTTAGTGAAGCATGATTCAGAAGGTCCTCTCTGAGGTGACATTAGCAGTTCTAGCAATGTCCCCAACCCAATAAGACTCCTACATCAATGCGAGCAAAGAGAAACACCATCAAAGTAAAAAAGAAAGATGAGGCCTTTCAGTAATATGCCTCTAGGCCTCAAGGAAAATATCACAGAGAATCAAATTCTCTCTTTAAAAAATTTTAGGTTAGTTCTAGTTATGCTGGGCAGACGAACTTCTCATTACAAAAGCTGGACTAACTTCTTATAATACTCCTTGTCAAAATCAGGGCCAGACATGTAACACTGGGAGGCAGGGGAGGCTGGTCTAAGAAACAGGAAGTATGGAGACTAAGTAGTTCACTGAAAGACTGAAATTTCATAAAGTTTAAAAATACTCTGTGAGCCAAATAAAGCATGTCTGTTACTGACCTGGCTGATTTGTCTTCTAAGTGTTCACTCCAACACCTGTGGGCATTGCCTATCTTTGGAAAACATTTAAAATAATAAAAATTGCCATTTTCAAAAGTGAAAGGCAAAGATGTAGAGCTATACCAGTGGAATATTATGAGAAACAGAAACCTGAAAACTTCATTGGAAGTTGTAGAGAAAATAATAGTAATTCAGCATGCCTTTACTGGGAGTATTATTTTAGGTAAGAGGAAAGGGATAGGCCAGGGATTTAGCTCAGTTGTGTACATGCTGGCCTGGCAAGCACAGGTGTGAGTTCAATCCCCGACACCAAAAAGAAAGAAAGAAAGAAAGAAGAAAGGGATAGGAGAGCAGAGACAAAGATTAGGTATCACAATCGAGATGGGTTGGGGGTAGTGATGCTCTGTGATGGTTGAGCTCCTTCTTGAGGAGGAGGAGTCCAACAGGTGGCAGTGAGCAGCTACTCCAGCTCACCAATCCCCTGAGGACTACACTGGTTTCCTTATTATCTTTCCTAACATTCACATGTAGAAGGTATAGGATGCGAACACTGCAGCAACCACGGGGAGAAAAAGAGCTCCATCTCAGGGACTGTGCATCCACTTACAATTTTTACTATGCTGTCCATATCAGCTTTCTCTTTTTCTATTTCAATGAAAAATGTGGATTTTTAAACACAGAAGAAAGGGAATTGGGTTACAAGATAAGAAATGTCCAGTGAGAAATGAAATTCACACAGTGCATCTTTGACAGGTATATTTTGATGATCCTTTGACAAATAACTAAATATTCATGGATTATTAAAGCTACAAGTAGATTAACCCCATTAACTCTTTTGTGGTTCATGCTGAGCTCACCTGTCAAAGGAGCTACCTAAGTCTCAGCTACACCAGTATGAGTTCAGGGATCCTAGAAGTAGAGGTTAAACCCATTAACAAAAGCTACCATTTTTACATTTCACATCCGTAACTATTTCTATGAACTGCCTATTGTTGGATTCTCAGATAGAGGGAAAAAAATTAGAGAGAAAAGATTCAGGGAAGGAGCAGGGAGAGGAAGAAAATATGAGGACTGAGGACTGCCTTAGTCAGTTCAGTTTTCTGTAATAAAATACCATGGAGTGGGTGGCTTATAAATAGCATTGATTTTTCACGGGTCTCAAGGCTGGAAACCCAAGATCAGGGTGTCCACACAGCCGCATTACGGTGATGGCTTTTTTCAACTTGCAGACTGCAGACTGTTTCTTCTGTACTCTCATATATTGGAAATAGAGCTAGCTAGCTCTCTGGCTATCTCGTTCCTACAGTTTCAGTCTTTACAACCTGATTACTAATTAAATGCTCTAATTCCTAATAAGCTCCCAAAGGGATTAAAATTTCAACCTAAGAGTTTTGCAGGACCACAAACATAAACCATTACAAAGAATAAAAAGTGATGAAATGATTCGTGCCTTGAAACAATAAAGTTGTGGACAATATAACATTAAAATATATGAAACTGTTAAAATAATAAATAATTAAGAGTCTCAACCTTATTAGATTATTACTCATCTCCCTTTCCTTCCCTTTGCCACATGTATCAAAAGTCAATAGCCCTTTCATGAATTAAAGTCAACTTCTAATCATCTCTGGTCTTGAATCGGGGTGTCAAGGATTCAAGACTCTTAGTTTCCTAGAATTTATAAGAAATAGGTGCTCACTAGAGGAAAATAATATCAATCTGGGCCTCAAATGATTTTATATTTGTTGCAAGCAATGTTCAGCACTCAATCAAAAACACTAAATAGTATAAGACTATCAAGCATAGCCAACAAAATCCAAGAATGAGAGTCAGAGGGACAGATGTGTGAGGGCTCTAGATACCGGTGTTAGCAAGTATCTAGTTATGCTCAGCTTGTTTCAGTAGACAACGGGCAGGTTCAAAAGTTCCAGTAGAGAACTGGGACCTATAAAAAAAGAACAACATGGAAATTCTATACTAACCAAGAAATAAGGACTCAATAAACTAGCCAACAGTAGCTGAAAAGAACAGTGATCGGGAAAATAGGTCAGAAAAAAATTCCAGAATGCAGCATAGAATAAAAACATGCAGAAAATAAAGTGGAAAGAATACAAAGAAAAAGTTACCAACCCAGAATTCTAGCTTTATCAAATGAAGATATTTTCAGGTGAATTAATAATAAGAGAATTCATCAACACGAGGTCCCACTAATGAAAATATTAGTGTTCTCTGCACTGAAGGAAGATAACTCCAGATAGGAGAGCAGAAATGCAAGAAAGAATGAGCATTATAATTATATGGGTAAATCTAAGTGGACATATGCACACAATGTTTATAAAGTTTGATGTATATAAATATACAACATAATGGCATATAAATTGGGATGAAATTTATGGAACTTATGTACTCTAAGGAAGAATTTCTCAAATTTTAATGTGAATGTGAATCACCTGAACATCTTGTTTAAATGTAAATTCTGATTCTGTAGGTTTAATAGCCTAAGATTCTACATTTCTAATGCACTTCCAGGTAATGCTATTGGTGCTAATCTTTGGGCCACACTTTCAGTAGCAAAAGCCTACACACTTTGCACTGATAGAAAAAAATAAAAGTACCAAGTAATAGTTAACTTTGATGAGCCAGGATGTGAGTTGTAATCTCTAAGGAAACCAATAAAAGAAAAATAAAAACATTACTATTATTACTAACCAAATACAGTGGAAAATGGAATAATAAAAACAAATCCAAAAGAAAGCAAAAAAGAGAATATATATAAAGTGTGCATGACATCAGACAAATGAAAATTTTAATTACCGACTTAAACCCAATGTATTAGAAATTGCATCAATTGCAAAGGGATTAAATGTTTCAATTAAAGTGCAAAGGAGTCAGGTTACAAATATTTTTTAAATATATGTTACAAGAGATACATAAAATAATCAGTGTAATTAACCAAATTAATTAACTAAAGAATAAAAATTACGAGATTACTTGATTAAATGCAAAAATAAGGTTTATAAAATTAAACAAATATTCACCATTTTTTTAAAAAAAACACTTAGAGAAAACCAAGAATAGAAGCATTTTATTCACAATGAACACATGACATACTATGAAGAATAAGACCTAGAAACTTGTACCATCTTTTCTTTTCAATACAACTTTCAAGGTCCTAGACAGAACACTGGGGCAAGAAGACAGAAATAGTATTAGAATTAGAAATTTTAAAAATTAAATTCCAACTTGTTTATGTTGAAAGAGAATATAGTAAATTACTGGAAATAGTAAATAAACGTATCTAGTTCATGAAGAAGCAAAACAAAGTCACACTGTTAGAAGAATGGTGTTCTGCTCTCCTGGGGCCTGGGAGAGTATGATGACTGCAAGGGCACAGAGCTGAGACTGCTAGTGTGCGGCCAGTGTTTTTGACATGAGATATCACAGTGGTTCACTCTGTGATAATTCACTCAGTGCTTTCTGTATGTGTGTTATAATCCAAAATTCTACATAATGAAACAAGGGAGAGAAGGAAGGAAAGAGAACTACAGCTGCCTGGCAAAGAAATATCGGAAACTAAGAGCAAATTTAAATCCTAAATTGAGATTTTAACAATCATCCAAGCAAGAAACCAGTAGCAAGCAGGAAAACCCACACACCTGTGACTAACGAGCTTGACAAAGCCATGCTACAGATCAAAGCTCACAACTCTAAAAAGGATCAATTACTGGTTCCAGAAGGAAATGTCAAAAAACAGAGACCCAAACTGTGGTTTTGTTTCAAGTCATACAGAACTAAGAGATTGTAGAATTATCCAGTTAAAGTCCTGTGTGCTGGATCCATCCACAGATATGTTTCCCTTGGCCCATGCACTATTTAAAAACATAACTCACCCAACTTTTCACATGGAGAGAGCCCCAGATTCTCTCCCAGAGGACAGCAAGGCTCTCACTGGACAGCATGCTTCCTGCAACCAGTGTCACTCATTACTTTATCTGTGTTGTCCCAGTGTCAAACCAAGGTATCAACTCAGATCTCCCTGGATTTGAAGCCCTTTCTCTTTCCAAAACATCACCCTGCTTCCAAAAAGAGATTTTGAGTGTTGGGCTCAAAAAGCATCTACCCTGGCAGGCACGAAGTTGTGAGTTCAATCCCCAGTGCCGCAAAAAAAAAAAAAAAAAAAGCATAGCACTAAGAGTTTTATGATAAATCCTTTCCTATAAACCACCATTTTTCCCCAACTGGAAGGGTATATATATGCCTTTAGTTTTCATTATTTGTTGATAACTTCCCCCTTCATTATTTCTAAAAGTTACTAGTTATTATGACTGCAATCTAGAAGTCCACCCTAAACCCCATGTGCTCATAGGTTAGAATTTTCAGAGTTGGCTGACCAAGGAGGTGATACTGGGATTAAGGGTATGTGGTACTAAATTGGTCTTACGGACTGGTTTAGCTCAGTTTTTGGGTGTGAATACTGCAATGGGAAGCCCCACCCTGGGTGTGGACGGCACCAATCAATATATTTATAGCCTGGACAGAATGTGAGAGGAAAAGAAGGCAAGAAGGCTTCTGGCTTGCTACTGCTGCCTTCTACCTGCCACATCACGAACCGTTTCTCCTCTGTGATGTGCTCTGCCAGTCCACCCTACCTTGAGGCAGCTGGCAATAGAATGAAACCTCTACAAACTGGAAGCCAAAATAAACCTTTTCTCCTTTATAGGCATTGAGTATTTTGTCTCAGGCATGAGAAAAGTAACTGACAAACAAGTGAGCATATATAGCAGAACTGCCTTGTGCAGGAACCACTGGAGTTCACAGTGTTGGTGATTCTTTCTAAAGCACAAGCTCATTTCCAGGTCAAAATCCCTGAAGGAAGGACTTAAATGGCCATCACAATGAAGGAGAAATTTCCAGGAATATTCTAAAATAAGTACATAGCTACCTGGACAGAGACATGGGATGGAATCCAGGGAGGTTGTGTCAGCAAACAGACTTTGAAAAACGTAGCCCACTGTGTTAAATATGAATTTGTCACTTTAAGTAGCTTAGAAATTTGCTGGTAGAAATAGAAGCTGGATACTTTCTAAAGTAACTTTCAGTTTGTAGTCAGCAAATCAACATGCATGACTTAGGAATGATTGAATTTACTCCCCCCTAGTTAATAAAAGTGAAAAGTTTATACCCCTAACCCCTGCTAACCTAGGCCCAAGAAAAACATCTTCCTGCTAATGGCCAGGCACTGATTTAGAGAAAGGGAAACCTTCAGGCTCTACTAAAACACAACAGACCTTTCCAAGAACAAACAATCGAGCTCTAGGTCTAACAACAAGCAACAGTCAGAGAACAATCACCCACCACTACCCACCACCCCTTCATCTTTGGTTCACTATTTTTCATTGCTTTTAAATCTACTTCTTTTTTTCACCCAGAGAATATCTAGAGAAGGTTTGGTATCCACAGTTGTAGGGGCCAAAGGAAACTATGAGATTAACAGACACCTAAGTGATTAATATACTTACTCAAAGTAAATAAATTTAAGATGATACCACTTTAAAAAAAAATCTACTATCTCCACAATCTACTGCATTTCTCCAGTGCTGTTGCATTGATTTTAAAATAATAGCACTGATAACAATGAAGCTTTATCAACTTATGGATTAATGTGGAAGTTAAGTATCTGGCTTTTATGTTTGACTCTCCTGAGGTAAGTAATATATTTGCTCAGTGTTCCAGTTCATCCACTGGGAAAGAAGGCAGGTTGTTTATCCTCCATAGCCCTCACAGAAAAGATTATTGTTGACCAAAGCCTCTAACTATGGAGGAAAATAACCCATTTATCAAAGGATACTGATGCTATAGCATACACTGCTGTGAATGCTAACAGAAGCCAGGCTGTGAGAACAATCTATGACATTTGCATGTGACATATTTCTCCAAATGCTTGCCAAGGTCGATTCCCTCACACTGACCAGCTAAACAGGTGTCTTTTTCCTTTTCTACAATTCCTGGAGCTATAAGGTCAAGCCAAAAAGCCTTTCCCAAAAGAGCAAGAGCGCCTCTGATAAATATTTGAAAATATCCACACATTTCCTTCTCCAAGAAAAGAAAGTCAATACTACACAAGCACTGCGTTTCTGATATACACTGATAGCTCACACTAAAGTGTGTTATAACCTGTAAATATATTATAGCGCCGTGTTTCTGTTCTGTATGCGCCGCCAACACCCAACCCCCTCCCAAACCCCTGCCTCGCCTCCTCCTTAACCCAGATTCCTGTGGCCACCCACAGACCTTACACTCGTGTTCCAGGAAGTAAGCAGTTACAATTTAGACAAGCTAACCAGGAAACTAGGTCAGGAGTATGTGGTCACTCTGTCTCATGACCAAAAGAATGTGCAAACTGAGCTTTCCTGGAACACACGTTGTCGTTTTCGGTAACGACCCCCACTACCTGAGCCCTTTAGCCCCTTTTACCCAATGAATGTAATGGGTCATTTAAACTAACCAATGCGATCTGCTTCTGTACCCGCGCTTGCAAAACCCCTCCTCCCTTTGTCTCGAAACTATAATACCCTCTCCAGGCCACTGGGAGGGGCGCAGCTTCGGATCGATTCCAAAGGAGGCTGCGTCGCTGGGCCCGGCAATAAACACTCCAAATCTTCCAAAACGTCGGACGTCTCGTGTGCTGTTCATTTCGGGGGTTCAGCTATATCAAAGTGAATTAAAATAAAGCAGAAAACAAATGGCTTTCTTCTTCTCTTACCAAAACCAGATTCAGATTCATTCCCTCAACTCCATCCAAGATTCTTAGCCCTTTTACTGTCTGATCCAGTCGCTATCTTCTTTAAATAAATAAATAAACAAATAAATATTTAACAGAGAAACAAAGAAAGAAAGAAAAAGTTAGTTGCAAAAGTTCAAATTCAAAGCATCCTTCTTGAACTAAGGCTTGATTTGCCAGACCAACTTGCTCTAGCATCCAGCATGCACCAAGACAGGGGCTCAATGAACACTATTTGTTGAGTTAGCTGAATCCTGTCTCTCTACCAGGATCAGAAGTAAAGCAGCACAGGCTCCACAGAAAGGAAGAAGTGATACTGTTTGCTAAGTGGAGATGCAGACACCTAGGCACGTCTAGATAATGACATTTAAAAGTACAACATTAAAAAAACTCTGTGAATTCTTTCATGATCAGAGAGAATGACCTGACTGGACACCACAAGAGTGATGACAACACTAGTGACACTACATGTTAAAAATTATCCTCTCTACCATTTCAATTTTCCATCTCACTACGTATGTAGGTGCTTGTCTTTGCCTGTTCAGGCTGCTATAGCAAAACACAGTAGGCGAGAAATTTATTTCTCACAGATCTGGAAAATGGAAAGTCCAAGATCAGAATGTCAAAATAATCATTTCTGGTAAGCACTATCTCCTGGGTTGTAGACTGCCAACTTTTTCTGTGCCCTTATGTGGGGGAAGGGACTAATTAACATTCCAGAGGTTCTTTCATAAGGAAATTAATCCTATTCATGAAGGCAGGACCCTCATGACCTAATCATCTCCAAAATGCTCCACCTTCTAAAATCACCTTGAAGGATAGGATTTCAGGATGAATTTTGGGAAACACAAAGATTAAAACAGAGCTGTATTTGCACACCAAAAGAAACCACCAGTAGTGTGAAGAGGCAATCCATGGAATGAGAAAAAATTGTTGGCAGCTGTGCCTCAGACAAAGAACTGGTATCTAGAATATATAAAGAACTCCAAAACATCAGATCCCCCAAATTTAAAGACCCAGTCCAAAAAGACACATCTGAAATGAATAGACACTTCTCAGATGAAGTAAAAATAGCAAATAAATATATGAAAAAATGTTCAACATCACCAGTCATTTGAGAGATGCAAATTAAAACAATGCTGAGATTTCATCTCACTCCAAAAAAAATGGCCATTATCAAGAAGTCAACCAACAACAAATGCTGGCAGGATGTGCAGAAAAACACTTCTCCACTGTTGTTGGGAGTATATACTGGTACAATCACTGTGCAAATCAGTATGGTGATTTTTCAAAGAACTAAAATCCAAGGTTCCACTTGACCCAGCTATTCCCCTTCTTGGTATCTTCCAGAAAGAATTAAAAGCATCATACCACAGTGATGTATGCACACTCATATTGATAGCAAACAGTTTGCAATAGCTAAATTTTGAAAACAGCCAGAATGTTCATCAACCAATGAATGGATAAAGAAGACGTAGATTATTTTTTGTATAATAGAGTACTACTCTGCCATAAAGAAGGATAAGCTTGAGACATTTCTTACTAAGTGGATGCACCTTGAAACCATATTCTTAAGGTAAATAAATCAGACACACATATTTAAATACTGCATTGTTTCTCTAGTGTGAAAAACCAGCAGTGTAAATGACCGAAATGTATAACAGATATTGGAAAGTGGAAAGAAAATGTTCAAATAAGAAGGGGAACAAGGGAGGAAAGGAAAGAAGAGACAAGAAAAAAAAAGAGAATGGAAGGAAAAAATAGAAACAAAGCTTTTGTGAATAAGCAGGGGAAGGGAGATTGAAGGGAGGAGAGGGGAATGGGAAACAAAGAATCAAGATTTCTCACCTACAGGTACAAATTTCCTATGATGAATATTATTGTTATGTATATTTAAAATATGCCAATAAAATTTAAACACATTCACACAATAAAATGCAACTATACTCTTGTTATTACCCACTTTGCCAAAAGAAAACCATTCAATTATCTGTTGCTGCATACAAATAAACCCCAAAATTTAGCATCTTAGAAGAATAAATGTAGTATCTCACACTGTTTATGAGGGTCAGAAATCTAGGAGGAGCTCATCAAGGTAGTCATAGCCTACAGTCTCCTGAGATTGCTATCAAGAGGCTGTCTGTGGTTGCAGTTATGCTAAAGTCTGGGGCTAGAGGATTCACTTCCAAACTCACTCACTCATGTATGTGGCTTTTAGCAGGAGACCTTAGATATTAGGATGCCACATGCATCTCTCTATAGAGCTGTTTATAGTACAGCTGCTAGCTTCCCCCAGAATGCATGGCCTAAAAGTCAAAGTGCAACAAAAATGAAATACTCAGTCTTTAAAATCTCAGAAGTGATGTATCATCCTTTCTCTATATTATATTATATTGGTAGATATGGGAGATGGCAAAAGTGTCTCTATCAGAAGATGGCAATCACTAGGAGTTATGGAAACTGATGCACAAAATTAATACATAGAGAAAGTGTTAACTTACTAGAGTCAGTCCTAGATGAATCAAGATTTAAACCCAGCAGTTGTGTTTCTATTCAAAGTCCTCATCCTTTAGAATTTCTGAGCTATTATGGAGCTGATATGGGGGAAACTGGGGAAAAATTAGACATCCAGATTGAGGGCCCCTCGCCATGTTGTCTGAGCACTCACTTGGATGGTTGTAACCTAAGAGTTCCCCTAGATCTTTCCCTGGTAGGACTAGAAGTCTCATCAGGGCACTGGAGTACTCTAGTACATGACTTTCTCTGTTGGTTTATTTGTTTTCTTTCTGCTATTGCCAAGATGTTAAAAGTTCTTACCACATCCAAGTCTTTCTCCAAAAATAAGAACTTGAGAGGGAGCACAAGACACAACTCAGAGGTTGTAATAACTTGGCAGGCAAATAGTAAAGCAGGACATTGTTTTCCTGAGTTTTTTTTTTTTTTCAAGTGCCCCTCCTTGAAAATAAATCCACATGCGCACTTCAGTTTTTTACAGGAAAGAAGTAAGTTCAGCTAAACAAAGAAAAGATGTAAGTTTTAGTGGCTTTTTAAAAATTAGCAACCATATTTCTTTAACAGACATTCATTTCCTGGATTAGACACTGAGGAATTTAGGCTATCATTTCATTTTATTTATTCCTGGTATCTGTGGATTACAGAGTAGATCATGTTATGGGTAATGTTTTGAAAGGACTCTTCAGAGAAAGGACTAAATGAATTTTTTCACCTTTTCTTAATATTCCCACTACTGAATACAGGAAAATTCAAAGCTATTATTTTTAATGTCAAATGCCTTACCAGTCCAATAAAAGGAGAGAAGATATTAAACTTTTTATAAAACAAGAACCAGATAACACATATCTTCAAGAAACACATCTTAATCAAGTTGAACATAGGAAATTAAAAAGAGGATGGATGAGTGAAGGTATCCATCCTCACTTAATTAAAAAGAAAAAGCACTGGCAAGTCTTATGAACAAGGGAACACATCTTTTCTGCCCTTTGTTCCTTTCAGAGGAATAGTGTGGATTAATTTTGGTTCAGAAGGTTCTGGAAAGAACACCTGAGAAATTGCTATATTCATAGCCTTCTGACAAAAAGGAAATATTTCCTCTTATAGGCCAAACTAACTTACATTGGGAAACAATCCAAGGAACAAAAGGAGATGTGAATTTCAAGCCCACCACTTCAGTTCTGACCACGGGGATTGTACCTTCCTGGTGAGCTTACAGAGTGATTGTAAATATTAGATGAGAAAATTCACTTAATACCTACTGAAAAAAGTAAATAAAAAAATTCTGCACAAAGATAAGGCAGAAAGAGTAGTAGCATATTTATTAAAGGTTCCTACATAAAACACTTCAAAATTTGACCTATAGCTAATTCAGTCAAACCAACATAACCCATAAAAATATCGTGATAGTAATTAATCATTGAGTACTTACTACCAGCAAGGCACTGTGTATTAGCATATTTAATTCTCACAACAAACCTGTTTACTATGTTTAGTCCCATTTTACATATGAGCCAACAGGTTCCCAAAAGTTAAACACATTTCCTACAGTCATGCATCAGATGTCTGGGATTTGAACACAGGTATATCTGATTCCCAGCCATGAAGTTACTCTGTACCACACTCTTCTGTAGTTCTACAGAGACTTTGCTCTCCAGAGTTAAGAATTACCCTGCTTGTCTTCAGAGCATAAAAAGAGCCTCACCATAATAGCACTTAGACAAATACACACAAAACACACAATGAGATTTTACAGTCTGCAAGTCAAAAATACTCATCAATTCTACATGTGGCTTAATTACATTGATTACAGAGTTGAGACAGGTGTGAAAATATATGGAAGAATACATTCATTTTTCACTTTCACACTTATGCAACTATATAGAAGAACACAAATAAGATTGCTATTGGTTTGATCTGCTAAGTGGAAGTGGAAAACACCATGGATTCCAAAAAAAGTAATGAGACTCACCAAATAAAAGAGAACCCAATGGTTAAAAGGATGTAAGTTTTCTTTACTTAAAAAAAATTATTTCTTAAGGATAGAGAATTTGAGTCTTTATCCTAGAAAAGTGTTCCATTAGACTGCTATAGTTTACGTTCATTATTCTAAAATCAAAAGCATTTTATTAGGCACATACTGTGTACAGTGAATTGACAGTTTTACAAAGAGTTAGAAGACACCATCCCTGCAATACAGAAATTTGTCACACACTGGGTAGATAAAATGTCTGTTATACAAGATAATTGGGCATATAAGCCTTTGAGATGGAGGCTATAAATTATCATTGAGGAATCAGATGAACTATAGACTAACCATAATTTATTTCAGCCAAAAATTATTAACAGACTATTGTAGTCAGATTTTACAAGGGAAAATTTTAAACACAGGACACCTAATTTATGGGATTACTTTATAATATTCACCCAAAGAGTCAAATGAAGAAGAGTGCAAGAGATGTGTCCACCCACTAGAGACCTTTCTTCATTGTTCCCAACTAAGTCCAACTGAGGATCTAGATCCCACAGAATGTCCTGCACAAATCTAGCTAGAGGCCTAGAGCCCACCACAATGTCTCACGCAAACCGGCACCAAGGATCTCCACTAGGAAGGTCCACAGTCAGTGGTGGAAGATAGCAAGTCTGCGCCAGCCAGAGGAAGGCTCTGTGCCAGGAGACTGAGGGATCTGCACTGGAGCCAAACAGTGACATTCAGTGTAAGGACCAGAGCTCCCCTGAAGAGAACCACAGCCATCCTCAGTGACAGCAAGGACCCGCGCTCCTCCAACGAGGAGTATATCTGAGTTCATATCAGAAAAGCCAGCGTGACAAGCTTCTGCAGGAGAATCAGCAGCACACCATCTTCCCCTCCAGTTCTCCTTTTATGCTGTTGGCAACAATTCTCACATGGGCCTTCCACACCCAGAAGCACACTGATTCAGTTCAGCAGGATGTGACAAGTTGACCATTAGTTAATCCACCACACAGACTCCTGTACAGGAATTGGGGACTGATTCCGAGATAGAAATCAAAGCTCATCACTTATAAAATTATCACAGTAATTGTGTTCCCTCAGGGTCCTGCACCACTGGAGGGCCAGTACAGGCAGAACACTCTGCCCAATCTCTGACAGTAAGCCTGGTGGTAGAGTTCTGGGGTGTTTATCTCTCTTCCCTTTCTGCTGAGTCTCTGCTATGTCTTTCCTTATCTCGTCTCCATCTGTTCAATCCTGGACCATGACTCCTCTCACTTGTCCCCCAGTCTTGCCTCATTGTTCCTTATTGACTTTCCAACCTCTTCTGTCATCTGTGTAGCTAGACCCCTGTGTTAAAAATTCACTGGCTTAAATTTTTAGAATGTTTGTGTTTCACTCATTGGACTCTACCTTAGGTCTTAAAATGGGACCCTATCTCAGAAGCATAACCTGAAAAATCTTGAGGGCAAGAGCTTAGGAAAAGGATCAGAGGAGAGTGGGGATGGGGCTGAGCAAGTATGATCTTCTCTGGAGCCAGCGTGATCTTGCAGTGGAAAGCAGAAACATGGAAACAACACCAAGGAAGTGGAGGCAGATTTATTTATGTCAATGACTCTGATCAGGATCACTCCCAAATTATCAGACCCTGATCTCCAATGGTCTGGAGCTTATATAAGACAAGCAAGCAGGGAAGTATAGAGGAAGAATGGTTTATCATTTGGGGATTAGTTTATACAATGTGCAACGTAGTGACCAGCTATGCATCACATGACCAGCCATTTCTAAGAGACAGGAGCAACAGGATCTGGAACAGGAACTATTACCTGGGCAGCTGAAGTATAGTGAGTATACTGGCTGGGGGAGTTATATTTTCTGCTATATTTTCCTCCTCTTTTAGTTTTCCCAACAAATCTTTACTGGTTGTGTTACATGTGATCTTCTGAGACAAGGACCAACTAGAATTTAGGGTGGTTAGTGAACCTGGATGGACTCTAGCCAAGGTCCCCAGGATTGTTTTATTACAGAGTTTTTCCCTAAGTTGTTTTTAAGGGAGGGATATAATTTAGGCCTGTCTGTTCTGTAACATTACTCTAGCAAAGTAATGAGGGAGTTAATCTGCTTTAGGAGAGAGTCCATTGTGCCTTGGATACTCATCAAGTCTTAGTCAAGTGTTTGGTTGATTGTTCTATTCTCTTGGGACAACAGTTCATACAGTTTAAGGCAAAAAACAAAAACAAAAATAAAACAAACAAACAAACAAACAAAGGAAACAGCTTCCACGGGGGAAGCAAGGACTGAGGCAAGCAGAATCCAGGTCAGTTAGCAAAAACTACAGCTAGCGGGGGGCCAGGGAAGCAAGGACTGGGATAAACAGCCTGAAATGGCACAAAAATCAAGGAAATAGGTAAGAAGCAATTCTACAAACAATGACCTCAGACTTCAGCCAGGCATGGACTGGTCAGTGTGTATTGTCTCTTCAGAGGGAGCTCTGGAGAAAGTGTCTAGGTAAAGTTTTGAGCAGATCTAAGGCTCCATTTCTGAAATATGTAGAAGTAGTTAATGTATACCTGGGATACATGTGCATGCAGGAATGTCTACAGATATAACTGGACTTTTTACTGGTTACAAACTGTTTCTGTAGTGTTATATTTTATTTCTGTGTAATCTATCTGTACAGAGTCCACTGTAGTGCATGAGGTCAGGGCCAGTGATACAGATGCTGAAGCCTGAGCTGGTTGCAGGGGTACAGGTGTCAGTGCTGTGACTTGAACTTGAAGAACAAATGATTGATGGCAGGTCTTGCTCTGATCTTCTGGGAATACTGGGTAAAGTTTTTCTGACTGGGGTTGATGTTTCAGTCATTTGGATCCCTGGAGGGGGCTTAGGCCTCTGGACCAGATTATTTTGCATCACTTGTAGCAGGTTTCCAAACAGCAATTTGAGTGTGTAGATCATTCCTGCAGGGGAGTTTTTACCAAAATAGTTTTGTCCAAGGTGATCACAGCATATCTAGCCTGTTGGATTTCATTCCTAACACAGCTATTTCTATTTGTAAACAGGATGTACTCATCACCTGTCAGGGGGTCCCTTTTTAGAATAGTTCATTCCAGTATAGCATGTGGCACCTAGACTGTTAGGTCTCAGTCTAAGTTGAGCTTGTTGGCTTTCTTGATCAGAAGAACAGTGACTGTCAGAGTGTAGAGGCAAAGTGGGGGGAGTCCTTAAAGGCCATTGGGTGCTTCTAGGGACTGACAGTCTGAGTAATCATCACTGAAACTCTAGGAGGTTGAGTCCAGGTCAGTTGGCTTTTGAGTCCAGAACAACTGGGGTCTTTCCATTTAAAGGCAAAGAGGTGCTGGCAGACAGGAGCCAAATGAAGGCAGAAGAAAACACCTTTTTTTAGGTTCAGGCAGGTGTACCAGCAGGCTCTGAGTGGCAGAAGACTGAGGCAATGTTTTTGGAGGGCAATTGTGGTGGCACTGGAAGTTTGGGGATATAGAACTGGCTTTATAGGCAGGAGAGGTATACTGTTTGATGCAGGTGGGGGTTGCCTTCGGACAGAGCTTGATCACCAAAGGGGCATGATTGATACCAATCCCTGGGAGTGAGTCCTTTGCCCATACTTCTGGAAACAAATCTCAAAATTTCAGGGTTATGATTATCAGGCATTTCAGGCTGATGCAGGCATTATTCTTTCTCCCAGGGTACAGTCAAGTCCAGGACAGTGAACCTGAGTGTGAGGGAGGTTGGTCACATCCCAGGAGAGGTATAGGGCACTCAAGCATGTTCAAGAGTTCATGCTTCATAAAGTGTCCATCAACATCACAGGAGCTGCCTTGGTAGAATTTTTTTCCAGTGAGTAACTTTAGTAATTTTAGACATTTTTATTGGCTTCTTGCCTCCCTTTTTAAGGTCTACCCAGAGAGCAGTGCAGTACTAATCTAAGGCTTCACAGTCCTCTGTCACATTACAATCCAGCTTAGACATACTCAGGAGAGAATTGTGTTCACCCAAGCATCAGGATCAGCCACAGCAGCAGGAACTTTTTGCTTTAACCAGACTTGGGCCCCATCTAAAATACAGTAGCGTTCCTCAGTATTAACCAGACTTAGAAGGAGCTGCTGACAGTAGAGTAGGACGCTGTAATGCAGGAGACAGAACTGTAGGTGGTGGCATCATGGCAGACTTAGCAGTTTGGGGTTGATGAATGTAAGGAGGAGGCAAGTCAGACTCAGGGTCCTGGGGCAGAACAGGATAAAGCTTTTCTGGCTTGGACTGAATCTGAGAGCCTCTCAGATGATCGTGTAGGTTTGTTTTAACAACTAGGATGGTTTTCTTCTCACGCAGGACACAGGTGTAGAGCCAAGATGGAAGAGTTTTTAACCATTGTGACAACTGAGCCCAAGTGAGTTGGCCTTTTATCTCTGGATTTTCCCAATTGAAGAAGTTTATGGGAGCCACTCACAAGCAGAGGTTGTGTTGCTGAAGTACAGAGATCTTGTCCATGGTGATTAACAGTCTATTAGGCCAATGTATGACTGGATGCCTGTTTGGGCTTCCCATGACATCTGACAGCAGTGGGATTCATGATGAGGTGACATGGTTGATGACCAGGCTTGAAGGCAAGTCTTTATTTTATACCTCTGGGAGGAGAGTTTTTTAGAACTTCAGGATTGCAATTATCTGTCTCAGTCTGATGTAGGCATCATGTTTTTCTCAGGTAATAGTCAAAATTGAAAGTACAGGGTTAAACAAGAGGGAGGCTGACTGTCTTGGTGCAATGTAGATGTCTTCCTAGGCTGCAAGTTTGTGCCTGGCAGAAGAGGCAAGATGCAAGAGTCCCAGTTGCCTTGGTGATGGTAACTTTTTGACAGAGGGAACTTTTGAAGGCAGAGTTCTGTTCCATTGTCTGCCAGGAAAATCACAGGTTTGCCTCTGACTTTCACAATGACCATGGGCTCTCAGGGCTCCAATCTTCTAGAGCTTAGTCTGCCCTATCTATTGAGGCCCAACAGGGCACCACTCATTTGTAAGGCCTAACAGTCCAATTTTTCCTGTTGAAATGTGGAACTCAAAAGGAACTACTGACAGTCATCTCGAGTGAGCATTAGATGACACCATCTGACCAGGATAGGTGTGTAAGCAGAAGGAGCTGGAAAGAAGGCCTCTGTGGCTGAGTGCAGGCAATGGCTAACTGGGACCAGTTCAATTGGTTGGAAGTAGACAAGTATGGAGTGAAGCTACAGGTGTTGGCTGCAACTGCAGCAACTAATAAGGGTGCCAAGGCAGAATTTCTTTCTTTTTTTTTCTTTTTTTGTGATGCAGGGAGCAGTTTGGTTTTATTTTTAATTCTGTAAAAGCCCCTTTTCCTACAGTCAGGGATTATGGGTCTTAACTAATTAGTTCCCATTCTATCTCCCTATGGTGTATGTTGTGAACCCTTGAACAATGGTGCAACAAGTGTTAGCAACTTAGCTATGGAGAATGCGAGGTCTTTGTGATGCCATATGTCGATCACCACAGAATCGCAGATGAGGATCCAATCAGCCACTGTGACCAGTGCTTTCCAGTCTTGGTGCACAGATGGAGCAGCCTATTGCTTATGCTGTCCACTCTACTAACTCACACATTCATTCAGCAGGCATTCAGAGCTAAACATTCCACTTTCCCTTCCCTGGAAAGGGGCCTTAACTAACAAGAGGTGGTCAAGTTCTTCTGCTTGAGCTGAGCAGGACTGACAGACTAACTTGGGAGATATTACCAGAATCAGGCAGGCACACAGACAGACAGAGAGATAGACAGATAGACAGACAGACTGCTCTTCCTCCCTTGGGGTCCAATGTGAGCTGCATAAGCAAGGGGCCAGAAATCCTCCTCCAGACCTCCAAGGGGATGCAAGAAATCTTGAGGGCATGCTTTCCCATTGGAACCTGAAGAGGTCCTTGCCCCATCCATGAGGGCCATAAACAGTGACCAAAGAGCTCAGCATGGTCAGTCTTCCTGACCGACACACCAGATGCAACGGCAAGCAGAAACACCATAACGACACCAAGGATTTGGAGGCAGACTTATGTTGATGGGCACTAATCAGGATTACTCCCAAAATATCAGGCCCCAATCTCTGGTGGTCTAGAGCTTATATGGAATAAGCAAGCAGGAAGTAGAGGGGCAGAATGGTTTATCAATTGGGGATTGGTTTATATAATGTGCAACATAGTGAACAGTTATGTATCATAGTGACCAGCCATTTCTAAGAGACAGGAGCAACTGGATCTGGAGCAGGAACTGTTTATTACCTGAGCAACTAGGAAACTGAATTATACGGGTTGAGGTGTTTGTATTTTCTGCTATAATCCCACAGAGAGCTCTGGTCCACCCATAGCACCGTAGAGTTAGGCCCCTCTTGGGGACGACGAGACAAGCAAGGCCCACAGTTTGCTCAGAACTGAGGGGTTTTCAGGGAGGCGATGCTTTTTTCACTAAATTGGAGAAATTCCAGACAAACAAGGATTTTTATTCACTTTTAAAATAACTGATATTGGACTCAACCTGAGGGTGAGGAAGAAATTCAATGTGAGATAGAAAATTTTTCTCCAGAGAAGGGGACATTGTAAGCAGCAGAAACCCACAGGGTCACAGCAGGTGAGTTGGATCCAGACCACACACCGCAGTGTCCACTACAGACCCAGCAGACTTACTGTTCTTCAATTCTGCACCCTGGCTGCTATTTTTGAACATTCATCCAGTGTGTTTACAGCTCAAAAGCTACAGCCAAGTTACTCATTCAAACTATGAGATTATATTCCCATCAATCACTCACTGCTTAATTCTTTTTCTCATGACCTAGATTTATTCCCTTTTCATAAGACAAAAAGAAGAGGGAGTATAACAAATGAAACTTAAATTTGAAGTTTTACAGTATTTTTGAGTTTTTGGGTCACCTAAACTGAAAAAAACATTTTTAGTCAGCACTGTGAGACACACAACATTGTCCTTTAGTGAGCAGAAACATAGGTTATGGGGCCAATGGAGCGGGCCTCACCCTCTGCTGCTAAATCCTCCTGAGATTTACGATCCTTTCCTGAAAACAGAGCCCAAATCTTGGCTTCACAAGAAAGTTGGGAGGGTTAAATATGTTAATGTTTGTAAAAAAGCCGACACAAAACAAACGTTCCGTGAGTGGTGGTCTTTACAGATAGCTGTTGAACATAATCTGAAAGCTTGATTTCTAAACCAGTCAGCATTGTAAAGCATGATGAGAGGCTTTCACTAATTAAAATCTAGACGGTGGCCAGAAACAGAGTTTCCCATCTGCAGAAATTGTAAGGATTCATATTCATCCTGGATTACACTTGAAATGCCACTCAAAAAGATTTATATCCTGGATTTTTGTCAAATGATTCTAAGATATTAACCACGTTAATTACTTTAGAGAAAGTCAAAAGGCCATTTAAATTTTTTAAACCTTAAGCAGAAGCAGAATTATGTGTCATTATTGATAATATATGTGTGTTTGAACAAACCATAGTATATAATTCAATTTCAAAGCAGGAGTGAAGGAGCTAGAATTATTCTAGCTATATCTCAACCAGGCTTTTTATATGGTTCAGCGTAAGCATGGATCAGTAACTGTTCCTACACATAAATGTGCTTATCCTTATAATTCAAATAATTGGTTTAATATTTTCAACATCAGCCATGTATGAAAGCTCTATATAAAAGGTATAGAAATTTATTGAGGGAAAAAGTATATTTAGACTGCATATCCATCATCCACTGCCCCCACTTTCTTTGCCATGTACAAGGGAAAAATATAGATATGCTTACTAATAATACTCATTTCAAAATCTTTGATACCAAAGTGTAAAGGCCCTCATAGATGTAATGTTTTACTGTCATAGAGATCATGAAACTCAGAACACATTAGACACATATACGGGGTGGGGAGGACCACTATATCCAAAATTGCGAAGTACAGGAGTGGGAGTGGGGGAGCTGGTTCTTCTCAGTTTTTTGACAGGGAAGAAAATTTTCTTCTCTAAAATAAACTTAGTTTAAGATAGAACTGAAATGATTTGGCAAATGAAAACATTCACTGTAACCAGAAGTGAATTATAAACAATAACTACTCAGGGTTATAAGCATTAATGGGGTTAAGTAGAATTTCACACTTGAGAAATTTCATATGCTCAGCCTTGACCCAACTTCAGAAAATATGTGGCTTTACTGTAAAATGCCCTAGAGACTCAAGAGGCATGCTGTTAGTTTGTGGGCAACAAGCAGCAGAATTTAAATCAGAATAGAAAATTAAACACATGGCACTCTCCCTTGGCCTTCTGTTTTCTCTCAGGGTGGGAAAAAAAATCTTACAAGACTCCTCCTTCTTTCTAATCCTCACATTTAATTAGTCTCCAGACTGATCTGACCTCAGGGTATTTATTATGTCCACTCAGGTCCCCAGCCTACAGCTCATATTTCTCTTTGCCAGCAGATCAAACTTCCTGAAACAGGGGTTCCATAGAACAAAAAGCCCACCAACACTCCAAGAAAATCAAGGCAGGAAATGCCACTTCCTCATATCCTTTTGTGCTATCCCTTAAGCCAACTCAGACTCCTGAGAAGTAAAGATACATGCTTAACTTTAATCCAGTTCTCCAGATTAATTATAGCTTACCAAACCCTGTAAGACAGCCACTATCATCATTGCTGTTTTAAAGACAAAGAGACTGAGACCGTACAAAGTTTAAATAACTCCTGAAAGTCAGAAGCTCAAACCAGAAAGACAAACTCCAAAACATTCTCTTGAATCTTAGTTTGTATTGCCAAAGAGTTCCACTATGTCTCCCTGTTATGGTTTGTGTCAGGTTGTCCCCCCAAATCCTCATGCAGTCATGCAAGCAGACTTCTAAAATTTGTGGAATTATGAGTGTTAGTGTTACACCCACCCTATGGTGGGTAGCCTACATACAATATAAGAAACAGTAACAGTCTTCTCTGCATGTTCTTCCCCTTTTTGCTTTTGCCGTTTTTCCTATCTTATGCTTCCATGAACTGTTGCCCCGCTGCCATGCCATCCTGCCTTGTAACCAGCAGATTACGGACTGAAACCTCCACAAATGGTGAGCTAAATAAGCCTTTCCTCCCTTAATTTTGGGTGTCAGATATTTTGTCCCAGCAATGAAAGAAAAGTAACCAAGTCACTCCCTAAATATCACTGCATTCTTTATCATGGAAAGCCTGGCTGTCTATTGAGGCCCAGGGACCAGGAATAGCAGAATCATCTGAAACTTGTCAGAAATACAGACTCACAGGCCCCAATCTGGCCATTCTGAGTCAAAATCTGCATTTGAACAGTATAAAATCTCTAGTTTGGGGGAAAAAAATCTTCCCTTAAGATATTCAAGATTTTAAAGTATGAACTAGCCTCAACTCAGGTGTTTAGCCTCTGCCCTTACTATCCCTCCACAAGTAAACTTGTCTTGCACGAACCATACTTGCTGGACTCATCAGTCTGATGATAAAACAGGGAAGAATCTGCTAGCAAACAGTATCTCCCTAATGTGGCCCCTACATGCTCCTCTTCACCCTTCAAACTCCTCCCAGATAGTTCTGGGATTCTGCTGCATGGATCACAAATGTGTTCTAGAGTCCGGTATCTACTGCTTCCCTTCTTCCTTCTGCACTATCTCCTTTCTCTGGCAACATGAAAGCTGACAACTGTGTCACCAGAAATAGCCAGGGGTAGTGCTTGCCCCAAAGCCCAGTTCTGAGTCAACCTTGCTCAGATAGGCAGGACATAGCATTGCTACTCTACCAAAGGCAGCTCTGCATCCTAAGGTCCTTGAGAATACGGACTGTGAGTGATTCTTCCACACATCATAGTGTGGAGCACAGAGCCTTCACACTTGAGGTATGGAGAGCAAAGAAGCCAAGATGGGTATTCAAGCAATTAGAGGAGAACTGTTCATTTCACACGATGATTCTTTACAAGGTATGTGGTTAAACTTGTCAACATGATCAGCTTGGGAGAAGCCCAGGGATTAATAAAGCATACTTTTGGGTATGTTTGGGTAAGTAATGGAGGTGTTACCTTGAATACTGTATATCAGTGATGGCAAACTTTTTAGAGCTTTCAATGATAACAAACAGTCGTCTGCAGCACATGCCATATGTTTGCTACCACTGCTATATATCGTCCCTGGGCCCTTCTTCTCTGGCACTATTCCCTGATCTGCTTCCCTGACACAATGAATTGACTGGCTTATGTCTGCCATATCTTTCCACCATGATGTTCCTGCCTTGGAGCCAGTTAATATGGACTGAATTCCCCCGCAACTATGAGCTAAAGTACACCTCTTCTTCAAGTTATAAGAGTCAGGTATTGCGTCTCAGAGACCAAACACTGACAAAGACACAAAGATTCTTAAAAGATACATACTTCTAAAGTAATTTCATTGATAAGAATTTTTCCAGACAGCTTTTCAGAGACCTGACCACTGCCTACAGTGTGATACTGTCCTAGGAGATACAAAATATATGATACAATGCAAGCCCCTTTTCGGAGGACAAGGTGTGTCCCTGTGTGAGAGCATAAAGGAAGAGGTGAGTGGAAGCCAAAGGTTCTTCCCAAGGCAACGTTCCAGTGAGCAACTGGAAGTGATATCTTGATAGTCCAAAATGTAAATGGAGCAAAATAAAGAAGATACATGCAGGTATCTTTTGGCCTTAAACAGGGGGCCTAGAAAAGAAAGGATGGCAGAGAAGAAGGTAACTCTGGGTATGATGGTCTTATGCCAGTGAAGGTTTGAAACCCTAGGTGAAGAAGCTGTGGATGGCTTCTGTCAAAATAGGAGTCTGCCAAAAAAGGATATTATCCAGAGAACTCTAAGACATTCCACAGTCTGGCCTTCAATCCTCCTCTCGGTCCTTTGTACATTCCATGAAAGAATTATACAAAACACAAAAAGATTTTACACACAGAAGAGTTTTCTTCTGGGGTTTAGGGAACTATAGTGATTATCATTATTTTATCTACATGATATATATTCTTATTGACATTTATCTTACTTTGGAATATCACTGTTGCAAAATGTGTTCCTCCACTTTTTCAGGTGGTCTGTGATCCGGAGGGATTCTAATCATATAGGAAACATACAAATGAAATTTAAGAACTAAAAAGTTCTGATCTAAATCAGGTCTCAGTCCAAGATGGGAAGGTTTTTAAAGAATGTTACCTTTTCTGACGTCATTCAGTCATAGGCCACAACATCATAAGGAATATTGTGTCTGTTCTTGGGGAAATACGCTGCCTGGTGTTGGAATGTATGCATACAATGTGTAAACTTAATATGTCATCGTGCCTTGTGGGACCACTCTGGGTCAGAGACCTTACAAATGATTATAAATGGACTAGACACTGACATCTTTGTTTCTTCATTTCGCTATAACTAGCACAGAATGCTGATTTTGAACTCTTTTGTCCCTCACGACTGCTAATGTCTAGCTCCCTGCTTAGCACCACTCCCCACACTCTACAAAGAGCTATGTGGGTGACATAGATCCAAAGACAAGACACTCAGTAAAAGCAGACACTTAGCCTGGACACCCCCCTCACCTACCCTCACCCATGTCTAATCAATTATATGGTCCAGTTAAATTTTGTATATATTCATCTACTTTTTCCCCACCACAACTACAACATACACATATGTTCAAGTTTATTATAAGGAATTGGATCACAAAACTATGGAGGCTAAAAGTTCTATGATCTACAGGCTGCAATGCAAGCTGGCCACCCAGGAAAGGCAGAGGTAGAATTTGAAGACCTGAGAGCTAGAGAGCCGATGGTGTAGATTCCAGTCTGAGTTTGAAGTCCCAGATCCACCAGCACTGAGAGTAGGAAATTTGTGTTCTAACTCAAGCATTTGGGCAGAGAGAGAATTTAATCATCTTCTACCTCTTTTCTATTCATATCCTCAACAATAGGGAAGGCCATCTGCTTTACCCAGTCGATCAATTCAAATGCTAATCACTTCCAGAAACACCTCACAGAAACATCAGAAATAATATTTATCCAGACATCTGAGCACTTCTTAGCCTGGTCAAAGTGACACAGAAAATTTACTATCATACTTATCCTAGCCACTTAAAGAAACTCTTACCTGCTTTCCCCAGATTTGCCTCTGGTCTCCTTCTGATTCCTTCTCCACACTGCAGCATATCGCTTTGAAAAGTCCAACCACATGCTGTCCCTCCTCTATGTCAAGCCTTTGTGACAAAGCTCCATGTGTAACCCAGGTAAAGATAGCCAAACTGACCTGGCATCTGTTCCCACTCCATCCAAGTAAGAGTTTGCCCCCACCCCAACTCCTTTTTGCTGTCTTTTCCTGAGGCACACAGTCTTTCTTCTCCCTCAGAGACTTTGCTATCTTTAAATCCTGGATATTTCTTCCTGGTACACATTTACTCACCTCATTTTTAGCCCTTTGCCCTGTGTCCTGCTTTCTTCAAGTGGCAGTTTAAATGTCACTTTCTCATTATTCCCTAAGACTATAATGAGATTCCTATTGTATACCCCTAGGACCCCAAACTCTCTTGATTAACAATAACATCTTTATTTAACTAATCATTTAAAAACATAATATAATTAATTACTACAAGTGTTAAAGTAGTAGAAATCATATATATCTTATTTATTAATGCATCATCAGTACAGGGGTCAAATGGCTAGTATACAGTAGATACTCAATAAATGTCTCTAGAAAAAAGGGAGGCAAGGAGGGAAGGAATGAGAGAGTATGGAAGGAAAGAAAAAGGAAAGGAAGGGTAGGGGAAGGAAGGGAGAAAAGAAGAAAGAGAAAGGCTATTTTTCAGACATTTTAGACAATAGGGATAGCTTATTTTTCCCACCAAAAGCCTATCTGTCAGACAACTTAAGTTGCTAACTAACTTTGTTTGGCATCATCTGTCCATGTGTTGTGACACAAACAGGCCAGATTTTATTGAAATCAAGATCAGCAGGCATTTCTTAATTTTGTGAGCAAGAACATCACTCATCTAACTCTTGACTCTCACATTAATCCTAATTATGGAGAAATTGGACAATAATGGTCAAAACCAAAGTCTTAGAATCAACTTACCCAGAAAGAAGACTATATAGTTTGCCTTTCCATCTGTTCCCTAAGCTATTGAGAAAGTATATTTAGAGAAAAAATACAAATGTGTCTGTATCTACACATAACACAAGAGTGTTTGCCAAGATAAAACAATATTATTACATCTGTTTATTCTATTTTTTCTTTAAAATATGAATTCTGTGTTTCAGTGGAACAAACTTTTAGGCAAAAAAGAGACAGCTCATCTTTGTAGGACTTTCATTTCAAAGCAACTCAGGTATACTTGCTCAGATGCTCCTGAGGCCATTCACAAACATTAGATGACCATGCTGGGGGCTGGCATGAAGACACAAAACAACAAATAACACCCAACTTCCTCTCAACTTCCCTTGTTTATCCCTCAAAGAGATGCAATTAGAGGCTTAAGCCCTGGCTAGTACTGATTCCTATGTTCTCTGCCTCTTCTACCTTACAGTAAGATGTAAATGTACAAAGAAATGGCAAAAAGCAATATAAGCAATGAAGAGGAGAGAGGGCATTTAGAGGCAGAGATAATCCATTCATCAGAAGCAGAAATTCTGATTAGGCAAGTAGTCAGATTTGTCAAGTTGAAATGTACCTTCCTCTTGCTGCAGACAAATTTTGCTGAACATTCTCTTTCTGAATTTCTAGGCTAAATTCAGTATCATAAACGACTCTTAAAGCCTTTAAAGAATATTTATTGCTTAATTATGTACAGCCACTTTTCTACTATGGTTTCATGATATTAACTCACTACTAAAGTACTGACACACCAAGTATCACCTGTTGCTTCAGTTGCCACTCTTTCCATGTCTAGGAGGTTGCTACTAGTCTCAGGATAGCATTTGGAACATACTAATTTGTCTGTTCCTCTATTTCTTTATCCGTAAAATTCATTGTAATCAAATCATTTCAAATTAAATTGTGAAATATTTTCCCAAAAATATAGTTTGAGTAAGGCTCAAAATGTAGTTTTATAAACTGGATTAACAAAAAAAGTTGACAAGAACAAGTCCTTTAGGGACTAACTTTGATGAATAAGCATAGTTGCTAATAAGCAATATAGAGCAATTATTTAAGTGTAAATATAATCGTTGCATAACCAAGGGCAACTTTTTATTTTAAGTAGGTCAGACATTCCTCTTGAAATGTTATGGATAATATTTTTGCTTTATTAATAAAAATGTTCTGCCATCTGGGTTATCAATATTAACCTAATCTTAGTCCACGCATCTATAAGGTTCCACATGTGTTGACTTATTCTTATCTGTCTGCTTCTCTGATACCAAATATTCATGGCATACCAGGTGTCTACAGGAATGAAGGGACAGGTGCCACCTATATCCAAACTCTGCTCCAATCTCATCTCCCAAACCCAGGCATCATTTGAGCCCTAACCCACCTTCTTAAGCAAATGTGTTGACCTAATTACACAGAAATTCTCTTAAGGATATTTTCTATCCTGTAATGAAAATATAAATAAACAAAAGGAATCTCATAATCCCAGCATTTAAACAGTTGAAACAAAAGGATCAAGAGTATGAGGCCAACCTGGACTACACAGCAAGTTCAAGACTGGTCTGGACTACACAGTAAGAACCTGTCCCAGAAAACTAAATAAAACACCAAACAAATACAGGAAATCCATTGAAATCACAAAACAGAAGCCCTCAGTTACAAGTTAGTGTTAAAAGGTTCTTCCTAAATCCATTTATCTAGAAACCCAAAGACTCTCCTTCCTAATTTTAGAAATACCCTCATGAGGTCACTAAGTTATCTGTCTGGCAAAGCTGAAACATCTGTCTTCTAAGACAAATTTTGCTCCATTTCTTTTAAAGCTCCTAAAATTCTCCACAAATTGTAAGTAGAGGATTTTCTGAATGAACTCAGAGTCCTAACATGTCAGATGTTCTTGCTTCTAATCACTTATCAGGTGAGATTTCCAAG
>RJWM01021615.1:0-35031 GCA_004363535.1 Dasyprocta punctata
CTTAGAAAAGTTTTAATTATTACATTACAATTAAATCAAGAAAAATAGGTATCTTTAATTTTATAATGGAATGAACTAATATGTACTGGAATCCTGAGTTACATTTTAAGTTTAAAGAAAAATAGTTTTATCATTTATAAACTTTAGCTTAGCATAGTGGTGCATGCTTCTAATCATAACTACTCACAACGATGAGACAGAATTACAATTTCAAGGCCAATCTGGGCAACTCAGTGAAACCCTGCCTCAAAATAAAATAAAAAGGGCTGGGGATGTGGTAGAGTGGTAGAGTGGTTGCATGATGCCATGCGTTCCACCCACAGTACAGCCAAAAAATAAAGTGTAAACTTTAACAAACTGAATGTTGCCCAAAAAGCATTTACAAATGGAAATTATAATCAGGAACTTGAGAAACTGCCTACCTAGAGAATAGGACTAAAGAGATGCAAAGTCCCTGAAACTGGCACTGTGAGTCCTAGGTGGCATGGGTCTTGAAGAATGAGAGCAGCCTATGAGGAGGAACAGGAGGGACAGCCACATCCCTAGGGAGCAGGCAGCTGAGGGCAGGAGGGGGACAGGCACTGCCACTCACCCCAGAGCTGCAGCTGCGTAGGCTGCCCCAGCCGTGCCCACCTCCTCGCAGTCCCTCTGGAGGGCCTCTTGGATGAGCTCATCCACCACTTGAGCCAGGTCCTGTGGAGAGACCAGTGCAGGTCAGATGAAGTGTCCCGCCCAGGGCAGAAGTCTAAAGGCAGCTATGATCAGGTGTGTGGTCCCCAGCACAGTGGTTGCCCTGTGCGCTGCTTCAGAAACATTCTCTGAGGAACAGAGAAGTGCCTCCCAGGTGGGCCATGGCCAGCCTGCCAGATGACTAACCTGCAGATGGCCCCAGAGTGTCCCTGTCTTCTCTTGTTCACATGGGACCTCAGCTTTTATGTTTTGATACTGGGGACTGAATCCAGGGCCTTCCCACTGAGCTAGGTCCCCACCCCTTTTTAAGAAAGCTTTTCTTTTGAGATAGGCTATGAGTCATTAAACTGCCCAGACTAGGCTGGAACTTGCATTCACCCTGCCTCAACCTCGAAGAGTGCTGGGTTTACTGGGGTGCACCAGTGCACCTGGCTCACATTCTCAATTTGGAAGTCATTCTCTACGCTCCCCCCCAGGATCCCCTGACCCTGCAGCAGCATCAGTGTCCAGTGCCTGCCCCTGAGCAGCCAGAAAGACATAACTGAGTCCCACACCTGGGCAGTGGAGAGCCCATGCTTGACCCCGAGGCTATCCTGTCCATGGGCACACAGCATACCGTGACCCCACAGGTCCTGGTCAGCCCATCTACTAAGTCCTACTCTGAGTTCAGCCCAACTCTACCACCCTGGCTCCCCTCCTGTGAGGCCAGGCACTAAAGCATCCCAGGGCAGGGAAGCGGGGTAAGGAGACTCATCTATAGTGGGCTTCTTGAGCCTTGCCCTAAGAGATGCCCTACCGCGTCAGAGTACACAGGTACAGGCTTCGGAGGCAACAGCTCAGGCTGCGTGGAGGGTTGGAAGAGACTGGGTGCCACAGACAGGGTCAGCAGTGGGACGTGAGGCAGAGGTGTGGGCGGCGTGGGGAGGAGACCTGCGAGAGGCACATCAGGCCCTACTCCGCACTCCTCTCCCTTCCTGTCACCTGGGAAGAAACACACAGAGAAATCAAGACACTGCAGAGCACAGGACCAGCACCAAGTGCACCACCACCTCTATGCAGGAATAGCTAGTTGCCCAAGCCTCCCCTGAGGTCCGGGCAACCCTGAGGCCACTATGGGGGACCCTTAAGGACTTGCCACTGGGGGAAGTGTACTCCACACAGAAACAGCACTGCAGCTGCAGCATCAGGGCCCTGAAAAGAGGCTTAGAACCCTCAAATCCAGCAAAAACACAAATCACCAAGCACTGAGCCAAGCAATTCTCAGCTAGTTTCCCAGACAACAGTCCTGCATCACTTACCCGCTGCATCCACGCTGGGCCTCGGGGGGCCAACAGGCAGCTCTGCAGTCAGGCTCTCCCCAACATACTTATTCTGGGTGTTAAAGCTGCACACAGGAGTGTGACGAGGGACTGGGGGCAGCGGTCCTCCATTCACAACTTCCCCAACCGACACCATTAGCTTCCTGGTGATAAACACTGACTTCCTGGTCTTGGATAATCCCTCTGGTTCCAGAAATGCAGACCGGTTCAGCTCGACACAGCTATCCAGACCACAAAGAGCCCACAGAGAGGTGTCACTGGGGAAGGCACAGTAGACACCCTGCCCTGCACCAAACAGCCTGGAAGAGGATAAAGCCTTGGGAACCTGACCTAGTGTACAGAAAGCCTCACGAGGAGGATGCACACCTACACACTCCTTCCTGGCTCAAAGGTGGCATCCCCCTCCCTCAAAGCCACCTCATTTCCCTGAGGACAGGACCACAAGGAGGAGCTGCAGGACAGAGCTGAGTATAACGGTGCCATCTGCTGGGTGAGGATTTGTGAGTTTCATCATAGTCTCAAAATACAGACTACAAAGGAATGGAGAACGCTCTGGCCTGGCCGACTGGTGTATTCATCGCAGCCATCAGAAATGGGCATTAGTTATTCACAGGCCATCAAAGCAATATTCAAGGGAAAGAACAGGAATGTCCTAACTTTATCTTTGGGTTGTCTGGTAACTCATTAGAATCTGTGACTCTGAGGGCCAGGAGTTTGGCTCAGTGCCTTAAGCGCCCGCCCTGGCAGCCGCGAGGTTGTGAGTTCAATCCCCGGTGCCGCAAAAAAAAAAAAAAAAAAAAGAGAATCTGTGACTCTGGAGTCACAAAGAGCTGGTTTGAACCCCAATCTACCAACAAACAGCACATAACTCTGAGAATATCCCCCAGCTGCAATGCACACTCGCAAGGTGGCACAGAAAGCATACCTTCTCCAGGGCCCGGCAAGCAGCTGGCACTTTTTCAGACTTTTATGGGAATTTAAAAAGCAAAAGGACAAGACAAGCCCACAGCTCCAGTCTCGGCACCTACCCCTCAGAAACAGTGAGGCCATGGCAGTTGAGAAAGTCAGTCGCCTCCTCGCCATCTTTGAAGAGCAGCATGCGCACCACACCGTCCAGGGGAAAGGCGGTAGAGCGCTGTGTGCTCACAGTGTATGCAATGCTGAGAGCCCGGAGTGCATCCTTGCGAATCTGAAAAGAGCAGCCACATCACTGCACCTCAAAGAGAGATGCACAGTAAGACAAATAGCTGCCCCTGACCACAGCCATCCAGCACTATGGATAGGCTCCTCCTGCACTGACCTCTGGGCAGCACTGACCCCAAGCACAGAAACCAAAGGTGTTCTGTCATAGAAATGCCTGCTCAGCAAGCAGTAACAGAAAAAAGGATGGGCTGTAAAGTGTTATTTATTAAAGAGATCAGAGAACAAGTCATCCATCAAATGGGCAGAAAGTAAACTGCAACATCCACTCAGCCAAAGGCTTCAGAGGTGCTGAGCCTGTCAGGGACACTATGGAATGCCACAGAAAGGCACAAGACACAGAATTAAATGTACTAGTTGAGGACACAAGGACCTCAAAGTACCTCAAAAAGAAGACAATAACCAAAATGCTGGCAAAGGGCTGGGGATGTAGCTCAGTGGCACAAGTGCCTGCCTGGCAAGCACAAAGTTCCAAGTTCCATTCCTGGTAACAAAAAAAAAAAAAAAAAAAAAAAAAGAAGAAGAAAAAAAAAAGGCTGACAAAAAGTGCTGTGCTGTGCTCCTCGGTGCCCATTTCACTGGTCCTCTCCAACCAACTCATCAAGTGCTCTCACTGTGTCCCTGGTGCTCTGACAGTCTGTCAGTGCACAGGGCAGGACCAGCAAGGAAGGAGCAGACACCGGTACTTGCTGAAATGACTTGAACGGCATCAGCCTCGCTCCAAAAGTTAAAGTAGTAACATAAAGAATTCAAGGTCAGGGATTTGTGCACAATGAGGTGGGATTTCTGCTTTTTGATTTCTTTGCCTTCATGGAAGACAACAGCGCTGAGCTCAGGTTGTCATTCTGAAGATTCTTATCTGAGCCACAGACTAGCATTCCCACTGCCCAGCCTCTCCCATCAGGACAGGCAACATTGGGCAGCCTCAGCAGCAGTGGCAGGCTCTGTGGATGGCCTGACCTGTGGAGGGCACAGGGCACGAAGCAACACAACAGCACCAGCCACAGCCTCCCTTCCTGGCTCTGCGCAGCTGACCCACTCACCTGATGGAAATAGCAGTGTAACAGACATGCACTCAGGTAAGAAGCTGACTGGACCAGCTTAAAAAATCTCACAAAATTGTTACTGTTCAATGCAGCAAAGGCCTGCACGGCGAAGTGCACTTCAGGGGAGTTCCTAACATCAGGGTGGAATTGCTGCACCTCCCTGTTAGGAGACAAAACACATAGCATCTGTAAAGGCAGATCCACTGAGTGACCAAATCCCAGTGACTCTGAGGAGGAAGGGCCTGGCAGTGACTCAGACTCCTGAACTCACGTTTCCTACTACTGCTACTCCTGGACTAGATTGACAGAGATTTTCTTTAAAAAAGTAAGTAAACAATTACAAGCAACAATATAAGACATGGTGGGTGAAAAGTTCAATTAATAACAATTGACTGCCAGCTATATTTAACAAGAATTCAAAGAAATAGAAATTTTAACTTTTGGGGCTAGTTTAGAAATAAATTTATTCGACTATTCAAGAAGGAAACAAATGACTGTCACATATGAAAAGCTACATAGCCATTTTCCACAACCAGTTTGTCTTCAAGGCTCAATTTTGTTTTCATGACTTGTTTTGTTTTGTTTTGTTTTGAGACAGAGGTTTGCTATGTAGTTTAGACTGGCCTTAACTCAAAATGGAGCCCAGGACTTGAATTTGCAGCAATCCTCCTGCCTTGGCCTCCTTAGTGCTAGGATTATAACAAGGCTTAATTTTAAAATTTAGAATCAATCACATATGAAGTTTCCTGGAGAAAACCCTACGCTGAAAAGGAATTTCAGCATGAATAAGGGAATCTTGGAACTAAAGGCTGCAGTTGCCATCACTGAGTTCATCGTAGGAACAACACAAACATAGGCCGAGAAATCTGACTTACTTCGCATATAAAGGTCTACTTAGGTACCAGTGCAGGGTTTAAACTTCATTCATCCTTAATACTTTATCCTTATCATTTTCATTTCACACAATTTTTTCCTCTTTTCTTCTTACACTTTGAACAGAACTGCCTAGAAACAGTGATTTGTTGACCACTCCCTCAGGGCACCCTGGCTGTCCTGTCCTCTTTCACTGCCTATCTCACTGGAAGGAGCTTCCTTCACACTCTCATAGAGAGAAGCAACAGTTCTCAGCAACAAACAGAGGGGCCTATGTCGGACATGCTAAAAACAGAGCAGGGCCTACCTCTCTGACCCCGGCTCAGCATAACGGCTGTGCAGCCCACACCAGGGTTCCTGCTATCATCCAGTATTTGGTATGGAGACTTAGCACTGTCAGTGACTGTTGATCTTAAAACCACACCAGAGGTCCACTGCTAAGCCCAGACACTTACCTCAGGATATCCCCCTTGTTGAGATTGAGCAGAACGTTGTAGCCCTGAAACTCGGCTTCACTGGCACAGAAGACGCCCCTGCCCCTCAGGTCCTGGTACATCTCCTTCAGGCTCTGCAGGCACTTGGTCATGTTCTCATTGTTGATTTTGGCATCAAAGGAGGACATGGGCTCCTCGCACATGAAGTGGGCACAGTGGATGTGAAATCGGGTGCACTTCTCAATCAGGGACACTGTCAAGGGGTCACAGAGGTGCTGCTGTGTGACGTCCTGGCCAAGGCAAGGAGGAAGGTTACATAGATACACACGCTCCTCACACTCACACATTTCCCGTGCCCACAGTCAGCTGTGGGAAGACATTCTTATCACCTGCATCTCTCACACAACAGCTAAAAACCAAGCCCATGTCATGAATAGGGTTTTTTAATGGCTGAAATAGGAATCTACTTTTGTTTCAGGTGAAGATACCTCAGTAAAATGAAAAGAGTGAGCAGTCTGGCTCCAGAACACACACGGACTTTCTAGTATCCTAACCAGAGGCAGCTGATACCTTCCGTATGCCCCGTGTGCGGTTCCACACGAAGTCGTACCAGTCCCGCAGGCTGCCTTCCTTCTGGTCCATGATCTGGGTGACCAGGTAGTCCATGGTCCTGCTAAGCACTGCTGAGGGCCGCAGCTCATGGGGTAGAGGCTCCTCTTGGTCCGCTGAAGATCGGCTATACTCCTTCACAGCCAGGGCATGGTCTACCTGGTGACATAAATCGAAAGGCTGCTTGTGTGGCAAGTTTGGGCCTTCCAGCACAGCTATACCCTTAGGGGGAAATTCACTGTGTGTGGTGGCACACCTGTAATCCCAGCATTCTAGAAGGCCGAGGTAGGAGCATGGCAAATTCTAGCCCAGTCTGGACAACTTACCCAGACCTTATTTCAAGATTAAAATAAAAACCGGGAGTAGTGGCATATGCTTATAATCCCAGCACTCTGGAGGCTGAGGCAGGAAGATTGCAATTTCAATGACACCTTAGGCAATTTAAATTTAGCAAGACCCTGTCTCAAAATTAAAAATTAAAAGGGCTGGGAATCTAGCTCACTGGTAAAGCTCCCCAGTTTGATCCCTAGTACCACCAAAACCAAAAAATTTAAAGAGAAAATAAATTGAGAAACTTCATTTTGGCGAATATGGTGAGAAGTTGTGATAAGAGGGTGTCACAAGGAGGAATTTAAGTGAAGACACACTTGCCTGGCTCCAAAACACAAAGACAATGACGGACTTTTGAGCACTATAAGATGCAGCCATGCCACATGCCAAGTCAAGTCTGCACAGGCCAGAAACAATGTGGAGGGGCAGTGAGGAGCTGCAGGGTAAAAGCAGGGTCAGCTGCACACACAGGCCTGCACCTGCACTTTCACATGCATGAGGAGAGAAGGCACACGGATGCCCATGGACTGCACTCTGAGCACCTGCTGCTTCTGAGCAGGCCCCTGGGCCTCTGTGGTGACATCTGCTACTAGGCAAAACCACCGGTAAGGCAGAGAAGACCCTCACAAACAAGACTAAAGAGCAAAGGATGCAGTGGCACAGACTTCTGGGGTGACCACCTGGAACATAAACTGATACATGCTCAGGACAAAGCAGATCCTGTGATGCAGTAACTTAATACTTCAAATTAATCCCAGCACTCAGGAGGCTGAGGCAACAGGATCATTGTGAGTTCAAGGCCAGCCTGGGCTACAAAGTGAGTACAAGGCCTGCCTGAACTGCATAGTGAAACCCTGTCTCAAAAAGACAAACAAACAAAAAAAAGAAACAAATTGAATCTCAAATGTGCAGAACATAAACAGAAAAGAGTAGGAATTGTAAAAAGGAAAAAGAAATTAAACAATTTTAATCTATTTTTTAAACTTTTTATTTCACTTTGTGATTTTTGTGGGGTTTTTTGTTTGTTTGTTTATTTGTTTTTTGTGGCACCGGGGCTCAAACTCACAACCTTGGCGCCTGCTAAACAGGTGCTTAAGCCACTGAGCCAAACTCCCAGCCCTAGTTTTTTTTGAGACAGGGTCACGCTATGTAGTTCAGGCTGGTCTTGTCCTCACACTGTAGCCCAAGCCAGCCTTGAACTCACAACTCTCCTGCTACCTCAGCCTCCCAAGTGCTGGGATTAAAGGCACGTGCCACCACACCCGGCTTCAGTTTGTGATTTTTTAGAAGATTTTTTTTGCGACAGGGTCTTGTTATATAGTTTAGGCTGGCCTTGAACTCACCATAGAGCCCAGGCTGGCCTTGAACTTGCAACAATCCTCCTGTCTCAGTCTCCCGAGTGCTGGGATTACAGGCATGCACCCACCACGCCTGACTAGTTTTAATCTATTTTTAAAACCTACATCTAAAACCAAGAGTGGTGGTACACACCTATAATCCCTGAACTCTGGGAGGCTAAGGCAGGAAGATACCAACCTGGGCAACTCAGACACTGTCTCACATTTTTTAAAAAATGGTTAGGAATTTAGCACAGTGCAAAAGTCTTGGAGCCAATGCCCAATACCATTTTTAAAAAACAGAACAACATATATCTATACCTTATCACATAATTACCATGTGGTCCAGTCATACTACACAAGACACACTACAAAATAGCTTAATGTGACTGCTAATATCAGAAATAACCACCACTCCTAAAGACAGCAAACAATCAAGAATCTCAGTCTCCCCCACCACCTGCACACCCCACCTTCAACCCCCAAGTAGTGGGAAGTCTCTGCGTCCCACCTGGTCAGTTCCTGGGACCACTTCAAACACACTCAGCTGGCTCCGGGTCTCCCGCATGTACCGCTCCTTCTCGGGACACATGTCTGGGCATGTGCCAACGAAAGTCCTGGCTTTGTCCAGGTCAGTCCTCTTCACTCGAGCTAAGTGACATCATGCAAAAGATAAAGAGGTACCCCACATGATGGCTGAGAACCCACAGAAGGCATTTTCATAATCACAAAAGAAAAAATAAGTTTTTTTTAGAAGTCACACAAAAATTTCAAAGGAAAAGAGTACTTGTAAAACCTTGGGCCTCAGATAAAGGGATCTGTGGACTGTCCCACCAGGCAACAGCCCGGTCAAGGCCCAAAGACTGCTGGGCCACCCTCTCCACAGCCGCCCTCAATGGACGCTAGGTACACAACTGGTGGCTTCTAACCCCTGCAACCACAGGAACAATCATGATGTGGGATGCTTACTAAAAATATAACTTGTGAAACATAAACATTCAAAATATATTAGCATTTCATAGAATTTGGTCTCCATACTCAGACTCACATACTGAAAGTTACCTGGGTCCTGACCTGAATAAGTACCCTATTATTATTGCCCACAGAATTATAGGTACAAGTCTCTAGATAAAATAGAATGCAACAACTTCACACCACCACCCTGTTTTTATTTTTTATTTTTATTTTTATTTTTTTTTGAGACAGGGTCTCACTATGCATTTCAGGTTGGCCTTGAACTCACTATGTAGCCAAGGCTGGCCTTAAACTTGCAGTGATCCTCCTGCCTCAGCCTCCTGAGTACCGAGATGACAGGTGTGCACCACCACACCTGATCCTTTAATTTTATTTTGAAAACTTTCAATAACTAGTAATAATTTTATTTGGAATGTAAAAATCACCATGTTAATATGTCAACAACTTTTGTTATGAATTTACACACTGTAATTATTCCAATTATTCACAGCTTTTAAAAAAGGAAACTTGAAGGAGCAAGCCTGTAATCCCAGCAATCAAAAGGCTGGGGCAGGATTACCTCAAATTCAAAGCCAATCTGGGATACACAGTGAATCCAAGACCAGCCTGTACTACACAGTGAGACCTATCTCAAAAAAAAAAAAAAAAAAAGGAAACTCCTACAGGTGAAATTTAAGAAAAAATTACCAAGAGTAAAAATAGTGTATGTGTTTCCTTTGTGGTCACTCCATACATTTTTAATGTTCAAGGGACTACCTTTGGAATTTAGCAGGCCAGAGGCGTAACAATGTCTGACGTGGAGCACCCCTCTCCCCTTCTACCGACACTCCATGTGAGCACTTCTTCCACACCCCTGCCCCCAACTTCATACATACACAGGCACAAACACAGCACTCAACCCAGGAATACTTACTGAGGGTAATAACCAGAGGGGCATATCGGAGCCCCTAGACAAGAGCAGCAGACCCGTGGAAAGGGGTCACACTCTCCCTCGTGTCTCCCCCAAAGACACTTCACCACAACCTTGCCAGACCTCTGGAACTTCTCCTGATAAGCACTGTACCTTGCCGCATGATTCGGTCTCTTTGATCGAGCAGGCGATACTTTTCCTCAGACGTCTCAGCCACAGTGCCAATCAGGGCACTGAGGGATGACACGCACAGCCCAAGGCCCTCGGAGCACTCAGATCCAGAATCAAATCCATCTCCTTCAAACTGGTGGGCCTTCAGGAGACTTGGCTTCTTCACTGGAGAGCTACAGGCAGAATGACACATCAAGTGCCCTGGCATCACTTCTATTTCCAAACTTCTCAAGATCTTTTGGACCTCTAAAGCTACTATAGGCATTGAAATGAAGCAAATCTTGATTAAGTCAATGATGAGAAAAGAAAAAAATTTTTAAAAACGTCCATTTTAAAATGAAAAAAATCCTGGAATGGTTGTAATCCTATGCCTATAACCCCAGGTACTTGGGAAGCTAGAAGCACGAGGCTCACAAGTTCAAGCCCAGCAAGGACAATTCAGTGAGATCTTGGGGCTGTAGCTTAGTGGCAGACCACTGGCCTACCAAGTGCAATCCCTAGGTTCAATCCCTAGTATCACATAAATCGTAATAATAATAAAAAATGAAACTGAAGCCAGGCATGATGCTATGTGCCTGCAGTTCTAGCTACTCAGAAGGTTTTGGTAGGATCACTCAAGCCCAAGAATTCAAAGACAGCCTAGGCAACATGGGGAGACTCATCTAAAGAAAAAAAAAGGAAAAGGAAAAAGAAAAGAAGAGTGGGGCTGGTGAGGGGCACAAAGATGTTATTTACTAGTTTTCAATAATCTTTAAATATTTCGTAGTTTTTAAAATGACATGATTTTGTTTAAACAGTTGAGATACATATTTGTAAACATCTATCTCAAAGAAACTAAATTCATTATGGAAAAAGTGCTTTAATAATCTGAGGAATACTTTGCCGAACACCTGACTTTCTTTCGATGTAAGGCCACACTCAAGACTGGATCCTCTCTCATATCCGATTGGCTTTCAATATACTCTGAACCCGAATGTCAAAGTGGGTGTAAGAGTGGCTGAGTAAGCTCGGCGTGGTGGCACAGGCCTTTAATCTCAGCACTCGGGAGGCTGAAGTAGGAGGAGTGTTGTGAGTTCGAGGCCGGCTTGGGCTACAACATGAGCACAAGGCTGGCCTGAGCTACACAGTGTGACCCTGTCTCAAAAAACTAGGACTGGGAGTTTGGCTCAGTGGTTTAAGCACCTGTCTGGCAGGCACAAGGTTGTGAGTTCGATCCCCAGTGCCGCAAAAAAAAAAAAAAAAAAGAGTGGCTGAGTAGAGGAACAGTAAAAAGCAAACCATCAGCTAAGATGGTAACAAGATGGAAAGCAAGGGAAGTAATGCACTAGAGATGAGATGAGAAGGGTTAAAGCAGAGATCTGAGGAAGCAGGCCAGATGTGAAAGCAGGCTGGCAATCAGCCAGGCGTCTCAGCCCACAGCCCAGGGCACAGGCCTCTGAGAAAGTCCCCCACACAAGCTCACATCACATGCTAGTCATCACTACCCAGAGGCAGCTTCTACTTTACAAAAGGTGATGACTAGAAATGCATAGTTATTATAGCCATTTAGATTTAAGGGGGAAAGGTTACCACATGTATTAACCTGTCACATGGAACTGCAAGCAACTTCATGAGACTTGGGACTGCGACAAGCCTGATGGGCACCACAGCCTGGACACCCATGGCACAGGCGGCTCTGTGTGCAGACAGATGCTCTGCGTCTGATGAGCAGCCTCCAAGTAGGACGACCCTCAGCAGCCCACAGCTGTGGCCAACAGGATCAGCTACAGGAGCTGTAATAAGCATCTTCCAGAGAAAATGCCCGCATGGATTTTTTAAAAGATCCAGCCCCAAACAAGGACCTTCTCAGCTCTAGTAATAATGTGAGAACGGGGGAAACAGGATCAGCCCTGCAGCTGGACTCTCAAGTCTCCAGCCAGGATTCTCAGCCCTACCCACCTCACATAGCCCTGTTACAGGGAGTACCCTCCCCTCTACTCCCAGCAGTCATAGGCAACCAGCTCTTATTGTCTCCCACCCTCCATGGTCTCTCATTCCCACTCAAGTGTCACTGTGTGGCCCCACTTCTGATCTGTTCTCCTGAATGTGGTCAGCAGGAGAGATGAGTCCCACCTTTTACTCAGGAGGCTGCCGGCTGCAGCCCTCACTGTGGCCTTGCCAAGAGGAGAGTGCTGAAAGGGTATATCCTCTGGCCCCTGGCTGCCTTCACCATCCCCGGGTTTCTTCTCCTTCGAGGAAAAGGGTTTCTTGTTGGGACCTGACAACACAGAACAGAACTTAAGCTGTCACAGGCCTGACAATGGACTTTAAGTTTCTTTGTAACAAAGGAATACTGACACAGAAAGTTATACAAGAGCCCAAGGAAATAACTATGAGACATAAGAATGCACCCAGACCCAGCCTCCCCACTGGCCCTGGGAAAACAAAGCGTAATCCCAGCCAAAGGGCTTCACACACAGAACATGAGACTGAAAGAACCATTGAGAACTCACTTATTTTCTTCTTGTGCCAAAAGATAGCCACGTCCTTATGCAAACTTTTCCCCTTCTTCCTAGCCAGGGCTGCAGATGCCTAAAAAACAGTCCATGACCAACTGTGAAGATAGCAGGAACCCAGAGAACATGAAGATGAAAGCTCAAATGCAGTAAGAACAGCCCACTCAAAAACAAAAAGGAGCCACTATCCTCTGTGCTACAGGTACACTTCCTCCTGGCACACCACATGCCTTGTCCATATCGCCTGCCTCCAGTGTGGCAGCCATGGCCCTCCTTTCCCTTTCCTATCTCACGAGCAGGTACCACTCTTCTCCTTTTCAAAGCTAACAACTGTGCCATGATAGAACCCATGAAATTGGCCTCTGGCCTTTGGGGAAATGAATCTCACCAGCTGATTTCATATACAGAAATAGAAACCCTGCCAAGTCACATTTAAGCACAAAATAAAGTTCCAAAATGACGTGCATGGAACACCATCTTTCACAAAAATCAACTACATGTTAAAGGCACAGATACACTTGTATCAAGAAAAACATTCACCATCTTAGGTATCTGGGGATGCTCCTGAGTGACAGGAGAGACAAGGACAAACAGCCTGTGTCTCAATGAATTGCTTACAGGGGCAGTGTATTTATAAATTAGTCACGTAATAAAAATACGGTTCATCTGAGAAAATAAGCACATTATACAGCAGGCCTAATGTTTTAAAAAATGAAGGTTACCATATGACCCAGTAATTCCACTTCCAAGAAAATACCACCAAAAATTGAAGGCAGATACTCAAACAGGTACCTCTATTCTAGTGATCCGAGTAGCACTACCCACAATAGCCAAGGGTAGAAACAATCCAAGCGTTCTCAACAGAGAAACTTGTAACAAAACACAGATCACTGATTAGTGGAATATTATCAACCCACAAAAAGAATGTTCTCATACATGCTACAACACAAACTAACCCTGGAAACATGTAAGTAAAACATGTAACACAAAAAGACAAACACTAAATATACAAGTACTGTATATTCATGAAATATCTAGAACAGGCAAATTCAGCAATAAAAAGTAGACCAGAGGTAACCAGGGATGGGGAGTTACTGTTTAATGGTTACAGAGTTTCTGTATGGAATGATGAGCAAGTTCTGCCAATTGACAGCTATATGGCTGCACATCACTGCAAATATAATTAACATCACTAAATTGCAATTTTTTTTTAAATCAGCATGAAGAACAGAAAAAGTGCAAAAGCTATTGAGTATATTTTGTCATTAAAATTCTACCTCTCAAGAATGAACATAAACTATTTAAAAATGTAAGTGTAGAGATGTCCAAAAACAGAGAAATGACCAAGTAAGCACCTAAACAGGATGGAATATCATAGCGCATTTAACAATCCCACATTAGTGGAGACTATTGATTTCAGAAAATACAAAAGATTAGCAGGACATGATGACATGCACCTACATACAGTCCCAGTTACTTGGGAGGCTAAGGCAGAAGAATTTCTTGAGGCCAGGAGTTCAAGGACAGGGTGGACAACAAACTAAGACCCTGTGTCTTAAAAAAACTAAAATAAACAGGTACAGTGGTGCATAGCTTTAATTCCAGCACTCAGGAGGCTGAAACAGGAGGATCACTATGAGTTCAAGGGCAACTGGACTAAAATCAAGGCCAGCCTGAATTACAGAGCAAGACTAAAATAAAATGTTATAAAAATATGCTTTCTACTTTAAAAGTTCCTATTGAATTTGATTTTCCCCATAAGAAAATTTAGAAAAAGTAATCGATATCAAACTGCTTAATATGAGCAGTATGTGTACATGTACCTTACAACCAACGCATTACACAAACCCAGTGGTCACAGGAGGGCAGGATTAAGAATTCACTTCTGTTCCACATTATCTGAAAGTTTACAGTGATCGTGTACTATGATGACTTTTTTTTTTTTTTTTTTTTGGTCTTTTTTTTTTTTTTTTTTTGCGGTACTGGGGATTGAACTCACAACCTCACGCCTGCCAGGGCAGGCGCTTAAGACACTGAGCCAAACTCCCAGCCCTGGTTTTTTGAGGCAGGGTCGCACTGTGTAGCTCAGGCCGGCCTTGCGCTAGCGTTGTAGCCCAGGCCGGCCTCGAACTCACAACGCTCCTCCTACCTCAGCCTCCGGAGTGCTGGGATTAAAGGCGGGCGCCACCACGCCCGGCTTTTTTGGTCTTTTTGAGACAGGGTCTCACTATGCAGTTCAGGCTGGCCTTGAGCTCACTTTGTAACCCAGGCTAGTCTTGAACTCGCAACGATCCCCCACCTCAGCCTCCCAAGTGCTGGGATTACAGGTGTGCACCACCACGCCCAGCTTATGATGACTTTTTTTTAAAAAAACAAAAAACTTAAATTTAGTCAGGAATGAACGGGTTACAGAGCCACTCCCAAGCATTCCAAAGAGAAACCAGATCTCACACTAACCACTCAGAGGTTCCCTGAGCACTATGTTCTGCAAAGACTGCATGCTTTTTGTGACTCCAAGTTATCAAATAAACATTGCTATCCCAGCCTAAGTTGAAAGCAACATATTTTAGTGCTTCTCTTATATTCAAGGGACTGGCAAATGAAAAAAACAGGTTTAAAAGAGACAAAGTCCAAATGTGGGTAACAAACAGAAGATTAGGACTACTCACATGATCAAAAAAATGCACCACTGCAAGCTTTTTGCTGCGTCTAGTAAAGATGCGCTGCACTTTAGCAATTTTGCCAAAGTGGTTCTCCAGGGTAACCCTGTCATTGAGGTTGTCTGGAATGTTTTTGCATTGGATTGCCGTGACTTCTGTGGGAGACAAGCGCCCAAGGATGTCCATGTTCTCACTTTTTTTATTCTGGTGCACAGGAGCTCCCCTTACAGAATCTGGGGATTTAGAGGAAAGAGAACTCATCAGGTGTGACACTTTCAAACCACAGGAAGCACCAACTGAGTGAAAGCAAAGCAAGTTTTTTCATAGATGGAAGGTCTACTCCAAGGTCCTATGTTATGGTGCCTAACACAAGGGATTCAGAAAAATCAAAGTAGTCAGCTGTGGTGGTCCATGTCAATAATCCTGGCATTCTAGAAGGATGAGGCAGGAGGAGGACAAGTTCAAACCCACCCTGGGCCACTTAGTGAGATACTGTCCCAAAATAAAAAACAAAATTTTTTTTAAAAGGTTAGGATGTAGCTCAGTGTAAAGTCCCTCCATTCAACACCCTGTACAGCAAAATTGAAAGAAAAATCAACTTAACACCCAGGAAACTTAATGAGAATCTGCTAGCAGAATATAATGTGTTGTATTTTTTGAACTCACCTTCTTTTTTATCTCTGCTTTCAGTTTCTTCCTCTTTATTCATACCAGGAAGCCGGGAAGGTGCAAGAACAGACTGACTACTTCCTGAAATAGCCATGTGGTCACTTTCCCCACACTCAATGAAGCCACTTTCCTTTTTAGATTCTTTATTGCCCAGGCGACCTACTTCTTTATTGCTTTTGAAGACATCCTGTATTGTCCGACCAAACAAAGTACCTCCTCGGGGTCGATTCAGACGGACAGGTCGTTTATCTGGAGGATGATCACCCCTGGACAGAGGGTCCGAGTCATCTGCTGCCTCATGGCCATGTCTCCGCGGAGAGCGATCTTGGTCCTCTTTCCTCTTCAGTCCTTTCATGAGGCTGGAAAGTGGTTCCACCTGGGAAACTGCCTCTTCACACCCTTGTCGCACACCTGATTTGTTAGCTGAGAAGGGTTCTCCCAAAGACCCAGGAGATACAGGAAAACTACTGAAATTACTGTTACAACTCCCAAATACTGATTTAAGTCCTCTCTTTTCTTCCTCTACATTTTGGTTTGACAATGCAGGGGTAAAGGGAGAAGATGAGTTATTACTATTAACTGATCTTGAAAAGATTAAACTTGAATCAGTAGCTGAACTACTTGTCACCTGAGAAAAAGAAAAGGGTGTTGGGCCTCCAGGTCCACTGTTAATTGGGTGGGGAAATGTGAAAAATCCAGAAGTAATCTGGCTCTGGGTTTTCTCTGGTTCAGACTCAGTCCCCAATATTGGTCTGAATACTGCATTTTCCAGAGGTTTAAAGTTGATTTCTGTTTTCCCAAAACCAGAGCTCACTACTTCTCCAGTTTCTGATCCAAACGTTGAAGTACTTGAAAGAACCCCAAGGCTGGTAGGTGATTTAAAATTAAATCCTGGGTTTCCAGGTAGAGATGAACTTGAAGGGCCAGAAGTAGCTACAAAGGGAGATGTGTGTTCAAGTCCAGAAAAGAGCCCAGAACTTGAGGTCTGGGTGAGTCCGAAAGTTTGCCCTGAAGAATGACTTATTCCAGAAGGTGCTCCAAAGCTGGGCACTTGCGAAAACCCTGTACTCTTTCCAGACAATGTACTGTTTTGTCCAAAAAGTGAAGGCTGGCCAAATCGAAATGGTGGCTTAGGCTGAAACGTCCCTGTTATACTACTAGAAGATGCTGCAAAAGCACTAGGCTGCTGCCCGCTGAAAGGGTTTACTGGGTTCATCTTTGAGTCAATTATTAGAAAGCAATAAATACCATGTGTATAAATAAAGTTAAGTCTTCTTCCCTAAATTGCCTTTTCCACTAGGGAGTTCCCCTTCATCTTCAGAATAAGCTGAAAGACAAAAAGTCAGGACATCACAATATGTCCTTCTAGGGGGTAAGAACAGTCTTGACTCACACGCCAGAGTTAATTATTATTCGATTTTTTTAAGGAGGGTCTCACTATGTGGTTGGGCTGGTCTTGAACTCACTATGTAGCCCAGGCTGGCCGTAAACCTGCAGCGATCCTGACTCTGCCTCCCAAGTGCTGGGATTCCAGGTCAGTTCCACGAAGCCCAGCAGAAAGCGTATTGAAAGGGCAGGCAATGCAAAAGACTGAGCAACCTTATCCAGGGAGCTAGCACTCTGCCTCTGCCCCTGAGCCTTCCCCAGCAACGAAAACTGTTGGCTCTCACAAAATAGTTATTACACAGAGGTTTAAAACCTGCTCATTAGAGACTAAGATGAAAACCCAAATCATTTTAATAAGTTAGCGAGAACTCTCCCTTGGTAAAAAGAATGCCGTCACTTACACCTTTCAACTTACAAAGGACACTTCGCCAACTGCCCAGTCTCTGCTACCAGAGATTACAATGTAACCGCTGCGCCGTCACTACCCTCCCCCCATCTAATTCTTCTCCGAGCAACCGGACACGAAAACACCTTTTCCCCACCAAGAAATAGATTTTTGTTGTTGTTGTTGTATAATGATGACTGCCGGAGGCTGGCTCGGGCTAGGGTCGAGGCCTCCACCGCAGCCAAGCGTCTTAGCTACGCCGGGGAAGCCGCCGGGCCGCGCTCGCCGCCCCCACCCCGCCCCCATCCGCATCCCGCGTCCCCTACCGTTCGCCGCCGCCTTTCGTCCCCTGCCGCCCGCCGCCTAGGTCCTCGGCACCGGGGAGCTGGACTGGGGGTGACGTTTGACTGTGCGCAGCGGGCAGAAAACACCGCGGGTAGCAAACGCAGCGGGCAGAAAATGCTGCGGACTGACTTCCGGCTCACCCGGCCCGCCTAGTTCGAGTTCCGCTCCGCGCCTTCCGGTCTGCTGCGCCGCTTCCGGCTCGGTGAGTGTGAGGCAGGCTCCTCCGTAGTGAGCTTGCGTTGATCGTCCCGGAGCCCACGTCCACACTATTCCTCTGCGCTGCCCGGCCCCGCACAGTTACCCCTGCTAGTGAGGGCCACATCCCCGCGAGCCGTTTCCTGGGGTTGTCATTGGTGCTCATTTGCCTGACACCGTGGCTTCCCTTCGTACCAGTTTTGTTTTGTTTTGATACTGGAGACGGACCGAAGGGCGCTTCACCGCTGAGCTACATCTTCCTCACTTTTATTTATTGTTTGTTTGTTTACTCATTTTTGGCGTTACGGATTGAACCCAGGGTTTTCACAGTTCGGTACATCCCCAGCCCTTTAAAAAAATAAAAATAAAAAGTAAAGACAGAAGCTCACTAATTTGTCCGGACTGTGCTCGAAAATTTGATTCTCCTGCCTCAGCCCCCCGAATTGCAGGGATTACAGCCATGAACCACCGAGTAGGGCTACATTCCTCATCTTTATATCTTACGGTGAATGTAAATTCCCATAAAGTGGTCGACAGTTTCCACCAAATAAAGTGATTTGGTTGTAACACGTGTGTTTTTACAGAATCTACCACTCTCTGGTACTGATCTCTTCAATTTTAACCACAGGTTCCATCCAAACAATTTTAAAGGCCTGATGTTCTTCCTGAAATGAGTTTGGTGATGAGAAATCTGCAGCGTGCAATCCCCATTAGGAGGATGCCACTTCGCAGGAATGTGGAGATTGTAAGGAGTATTTTAGGAGTGGAGAAATTTGACCTGGGAATCATCTTTCTTGACAACAAGAATATTCAAAATATTAACAGGATCTACAGAAAGAAAAATGTCCCGACCGATGTGCTTTCGTTTCCATTTCATGAGGTAACAGATACGTTCTTCTTGTTTAGCCTGCCTTCCAGAATACATTTTGTCTTCATTACAGACATAGCTCTTAATTTTGATTTTGAAAATTTTCAAAAACACAAAAGTGGCCAGGCTTGGTGGTACATGCCTGTAATCCCTGCTACTCGGGAGGCTACGGCCAGAGAATCACAAGTTTAAGCCTTGTGTTGGCAGCTTAGTGACTTAGCAAGACTTTGCCTCCTAATGAAAATAAATAAGATCTGGGAGTATAGCTCAGTGGTACAGTGCCCCTAGGTTCAATCCTCTGTCTCAGAAAAACAAACCCAAAAGCGATGAGAGCAATATGACTGACCCATTGAGCATTCTCCCCCATTCACCATGGTTAATGTCTGGTGGAAGAGGAAAGGTGACAAAACCCTATCCTCTCCTCAGTGCTGTCAGTGAATTAAAAGAAGTGCTTCTGTATCTTTAGTGCTTCTGTATCTCAATGAACAGAAGTAGATTTGAAAAAATTGAAACACTAAAAGACTGTAGTAATTTAAACAAACACAGTGTTGCTGCTACAGGTAATTATATTATATAAATGCAAGGCTTCATTCATTGTCAGCAGCATAGGTTGGAACAACCCTTTTGGAAAGCAATTTGGCAATATAGAGAGCTTCAAACACCCTTTAAAACAACCATGCTATAATTCAATAGTATCGCATCTAAGGAAATAAATCCAAAGTAGAGAGAAGATACAATGCTAAATGTATAATATGAAAATGTATTAGAATTGTTTACTTATTGTTTTCCCTAATATGGAAAGAATGGACACATCCTAAATATCCAGCCATAGATGACTGTCTTAGTGTGGACAGTCCTCAACTGGTGGTCTGGTCTTTACAGTTTCTGTGGGAGAATGGAAGATTTTGTTTAGGAATAAGCAAAATGACAAAAATACAAAATTTTGTTGCCATACTGAGTTAACTCTGAAGAAGCTTTATGGCTGGGTGGGGTGTTATTCCACATTAGGAGGGATGAAAGAAATAGAAATTGTATGTGTGGCGGATATGCAGTTGCCCCACTTCGGCCTCGCTACTGTTTATTCAAGCATGCTGCTTGAGTTGCCTCTGCCTTGGACTGAGCCGCATCCTTGTGGTTAGGTTACTATTCCCAGAGTGGTATCCTCTAAGTCCATTTCCTCATTTTTAGAATCTGAAAGCAGGTGAAGTTCCTCAGCCCACTTTTCCAGATGACTATAACTTGGGAGACGTTTTCTTAGGAGTGGAGTATATCTTCCAGCAGTGCAAAGAAAATGAAGATTACTATGACATTCTGACTGTAAGTAGAGATGCTGAAATCATATCCTGATTGATGAAACCCCTGCCATCCACAGGGGTTAGGAAAGAGGCCTCTGTGTGCACACCAATACCCCAGGTACTTTGCGGTTGCAGCAGGAGAACTCACAAGCAGAGAGGAATACCCAGAAATGTGAAAAAAAGGACTCACAAGAGCCCTCTAGAACTCATCCATGATCAGCAGGCCATGTTTTCACTCAGACAGACCTGCTAGATCAGCTTATTAAGCTGCCAGAAACAGGGAGAATCCAAGTCTCTAGGATCTTCCATACTTGCTATGGGTTCTGTGGCAGCATAGCTACCACCACCACCGTCTCTGAGACACCTGGGGGTAGTGGTGGCAAACCTGAGGCACACATGTTATTTTCCTTCTAAGACAAAAGTTGTTAATGTGTAAGTTGTTTTTCCACACCAAAACCTCAGTATTCAAGTTTAATTGCCGTGTCAGCACTTCACAATGAATAAGTGGGGTTTGGGTTGAAGTTTTGGGCACTTGTCTCTAAAGGGTTGGCCATCATTGTTTTAGGATTTTTGAGTGACTCAGAGCAGAGCTTCCTGGGAGACCTGGTGTGAAGGGTGTGACCGCAGTCCTGAGGTCAGGGCAGATCTCACTGCATTGTCATGGAGAAGTTGCAGGCATGGTTCCTGAGAGTGACAGGAAATAGCCCAGCACAGGGTGCAGCCCTGGGGGCTCTGTGGCCAGTAGCTGTGTCCCTCTGGGAGAGGGCTTGAAGCTGGACCTCTAGTTCCGCAGCCCCCATCCCCTATGAAGATTCTGTCCCTTGGCATTATCTCCTAAGCTCAGAGCCTTCCCTGGTGGGGCTCTCTGTTTCCCCAAGTGGACAACAGCCCTTCTACTATTCCTACAACCCTCCCCTTGAGGGCACTAGGCAGGTCTGCTTGGGTTGGGTCCCAGCTGCACCCATCCCCCCACACTTTGTGCCTCACGCAGTCTGACTTTGGGCAGCTTCCCCCATCTGCCCCCACCCTGGGGAGATCATGGACTTTACCCTGGACAGCCCCTGGCCTTGGTGCCTTCCCCGCTGTAGCTCTGTAGACCCTCAGGCAGGCTGCAGCTATCTCCCCTCTGCTTCTCTGCTCAGAAGAGGGTGCCTGACCTGCTGGCCACAGCCTTCCCCTGCTGGCCCACCCCCCTCAACTGCCCACGCCTCACAGTGACTGCACTAAAGCCCCACGCCAGGGGTCACCCACTCACAGCCTGCAGTCTGCATGGCCCTGCAAGATTGTAAACTTTTACCATTATGATATGATTTCTAGAAATATTTGTTTCTCAAGTGTGGATTGCATAGGCAACAGTGGAATGCTGTGCAGTGCTACCCCTGCCTCCTGTGCTGCCACACGCAGTCAGTGGAGGGAAAACCCCCATATCAGCTACTTGTGTACTTGTGTATCAGCTACACACTTGTATGATTTGCTCAGTGAAACACAGAGCATCTTGCCTTAATGTATGTGTGCCTGTGAAGACAGGTGTGTATTCTTATTAAGCAGACATTAAACTTGGGCTTGTGCTATTTCATAAAATAATAAGTTAAAATGCTTTGTAAAAGGAGCCAGGCGATAACTGGGGATGCAGCTCACTGGGAGAGCACTTGCCCAAAACAAGCTGGGTGTACAATGGCACACTCCTATAATCCCAGCAATCTGAGAGGCTGAGGTAGGGGGATTGTGAGTTCCACCCCAGGCGATGTGATTTAGACTCTGTCTCACAATTTTATAAAGGGCTGGAGATGTAGTTTAGTACAATGGCCATAGGTTCAATTCCCAGAACTACCAAAGGGCAGAGGGGTATTAGTTATATACATGAACTGTGTATTTTATATCTGGTTCAAAACAATTTGTCTTCACTCAGTGTGACCCAGGAGAGCCAGAAGTTTAGATGGCCATGCTCTATACAAAGTGATCTATAAAACTGGGGTCTACTTCAAGCTCTTAACCCCTGTTCTACCTTCATGTCCTCCAGTTGTAGGGCTCCTTCCCCAGTTGAGCCTGGAGTACAGGCTGTGCCCTCAGCTGCTTCCTCTCAGCGCACGGTGGCCAGCACAGCCCATACCCTCCTTCTCCTTGCTGCTTGACTCTTATTTTTGAGCTAGGGTCTCATTGTGATGCCTAGGCTCATCTGGACCTCATGGCTGGGACAGGCAGTGGCAACTACCTCTGGCCGCCGCTGGCAGCACCTCCCCAGCTGCTTCTGCCTTACCTGGCTCAGTCCTCTTTGCCTCTCCCCCAGTGCTGTACCTAGCCCCCAGCTCCCCACCTTGAAGAGTCAAGTTGTGGGTTATTCCCATTTCAGAGAGAGGGCTGGGGATTTAGCTCAGTAGCACAGCGCCTGCCTGGCAAGAGTGAGGTCATGAGTTTGATCCCCTGTACCCCTCCAAAAAAAACCATTCCAGAGAGGAAACTGAGGCAGGGCATTTTAATCTGCCCAGGATGGTGACTGGCTCCTGTACAGAGCCCTAGATGAAGAACAGCTTTGTTTTCCAAGGGCAGCTGGGACCCTGGGAATGACCCCAAAGAGGCAGTTTTCTGTGGAATCAACCCCTGAATTGATTTTTTTTATTTTCCAACAGGTGACAGCCACTCATGGACTCTGTCACCTACTGGGATTCACACACAACTCGGAAGCAGAATGGCAGAAGGTAGGAGCCCCAGGCCAGCCTGTACCACACATCTCTACCTGCCCTTTATTTAAAAAAAAAAAAAAAGTGGTTCACAAACATCAATTTTAAATAGCAGGCTCCCCAAATACCTTTGACAGTGTTCGTGATGATCATCAAAAAGCAGATGTGAGTAGACAGACTGAAAGTTATATTCCCCTAAGCACCTGTAATTGATTCTAGGGGAAAGCACACTGTTTAGAAAGTCTTAAAAAGAACCTGATGATAACCCGGATGTGGTGGCACATGCCTGTGATCCTAGCGTTCAGGAAGCTGAGGCATGAGGATTGCTGTGAGTTCAAAGCCAGCCTGGACTACATAGTGAGACCCTGTCTCAAAAAGAACCTGATAATAGCGATCATCAGAAACAAAACTGGGTGCAGAGAGAGACCTGGTTTAAAGACAGGGTATGGTGATACACACCTGTAACCCCACCACTTGCAAGGCTGAGACAGGAGAACTGCAGCAAGTTCAAGGCCAACCTGGGCTACATAGTGAGTTCAAGAATAACCTGAACTGCATAGCAAGACCCTGTCTCAAAAAACTTTTAAAAAAAGAAAATGAATCTGTGCCACCCACTGTGTTCAGCCAACTTGATTTGTATTTGTGAGCAAACTATCCATTATTGTAAAAGACCTGGAAAACTTTCTGTTTAGAGAAAAGGCCCCTGCTGGCACCATCCACTCTATCTAGGTGCTGCCTGGGCTGTGCAGGGTCACAAGGCCCTGCCCCTCACAGACTAGGGGTATTTTGGGGGGGCAGAGTAAGTGGGTGAGGGTCCTGGAGGCCCCCAGCTTCGCTTCTGTCTTTCAGATGTACCTCCAGGAGAAGCAGGTGCTGGAGGAGCTAAGCCAGCGCACTGGGGCCCGGCTCCAGCCCCTGAGCAGGTGCCTCTTCTGATGCCACTCTGGGCACTGCAGGACTCAGGGTTGAACCGAGGCTCCTGACCTGAGCCTTGCTTGTGCTAGACCTACTCAGACATTGAAGATGCCAAACCACCTTGCCCCCTTGTCTTTCCTGAGGTGTCGCTGTGGACATGGCCACCCCGGGCTGAAAGGTGACTTGCCCTGCTTCCTCTGTGCAGGAGGCACAGGAGACTCACAGTTCATTTGTAAGAAATCTCGCTGGGGCAGTCTTTCCTGTTCATCCTCTGAAAGTTAAAATAAGCCACAAGCTTCAGAGCCTTTAGGAACAAGTGCCATATCCTTGGGAGCAAGTCAAGAGGGTGCTGAGTCCTGGCATCTCCTTCTGCTGCTAAATGGGACCCCAGGCATGGTGGACACGTGGGAGGTCACCAGTCAGTGACAGCCCTAAAACCTGGGAATGTTAGGACTCCAGCGATGTGTGATTCATTAAATGATGCAGAAGCATGAAATTGTTTCACAGTGGACTCAGTTAGAACACGAGACAGGCCTACCCTGTTCCTCTGGCCTCTCTGAGCTGTGCATAACTGGCCCGTGGTTAGCTAGAATTGTTCTGTTTAGTGTCTGGCACAGCAGAGTTCAGCAGACATCAGCCCATGCCCAGGCACAAGCCTCAGCAGAACTGGGGGGTTATTCTGGGGGCGTCATGGGCTTTGTTAAGGCCCTGCACTGCTTACAGGTATGTACACCCAATGCTTCTGAAGGCCTAGATGATTACTTGTGCCCCAGTATCCTACAGCTAGTGACCCTGGGGCCTGGCCCAACCTGGATGTGTCCCAGCCCCTGCCAGGATCATTTCCCTGGTGTGACTGACTGTCCTCCCCGTCATAGTGCACCTGACAGCTCATCATCCTCGTCCTCTCACTGTGTGACTGCCTCTGTCTGTTGTTGTTCTACTGATTTTTCCTTTTTTCTTCTTGATTTGGTGTTTTTATATATTCTTGAAAACCACCTTGTATCTTAATATAGAATACGAACAAGTGTCTTTTTGTCCTAAAGCTGAGAAATGCTGGTCATGGCCAGGTTGGCAGCCGAGTTTACATCCAGCCCCAACCCCAGGCAACCCCCTACCCAGCACTGGAGCCCACTGCACACTTTGCTTCCCCACAGTGGCCTACGGCAGGTAAGGACACAGTGTAAGGACATCTCCACGCCAGCTACTCCTGCAGACCAGCCCAGTTCAGCCAGTGGTGCACCCAGAGCCAGGGCTCCCACTCAGCAAGACCTGAAGCCAGGACAACCAGCAGCTGTCAACCAGCAACCAGCTTCCCTCTGTAAATTAATGATTATGTTGAGAGATAAAACCAAACAGAACAGCCATATTAGAACAATCACAAAAATAGGAAATCGGGTCAGGCCTTTAATTCATGCTTTTAGTACAGCAGAATCTAGAATCACATTCAGAGGTGCACTAGAAGATGGCTAGGTGTGTGTCACTCTCCATCCACCTGTCCACATGGGCACATGCCCTGCTCCTCATGGCTCTGGGGCTCTACGCCACTGTGCAGCACCTCTGGTTCATCTCGCCTCCAACCTGCAAGGTTTCAAGGACAAACACTACTAGTGAAGCACTTCACAAATGAAAAACTTACCTTGATCCAAGTGTAATGGCCCACACCTGTAATCTCAGCACTTTGGGAGGCTGAGGCAGGAGAACTAAAAATTGGAGCTCAGCTTGGGCAACTTAGTAACTTACTGAAACCCTGTCTCAAAGTAAAAAATAAAAGGTTTTGGGGTGTAACTCACTGCAAAGGCCCTGAGTTCAATCCATAATACCACCAAGGAAAAGAGAAAGATGGATAGAGAGGCCCTGAAAGGGAGGAAATAGAAATTTATGTGTTAATAGTTTAAAAGATTTAAAAAAAAAAAAAAACATTAGAATAGCAAGGGGACCTGATTCCAGCAACAAAGTAAGAGAAGCATGGTAGCTAGTAGCTATACCCAGGGCACCAGTCCCAGCAAAGCAGGAGGGAGGGACTACAGAGAGGCGTTCTTGCTGGCCCTGCTAGAGGGGCTGGGTTTGGTTGCTGGCCTTGAACAGAGGCTATATAGTCTGTATGCAGGTCCCCTCCGTGTAGACTGTAACTCAGAGTCCTGGCATATGTGTTCCACTTGCTTCATTCACACTGACATGGGACCATTCCACACATGGAGACAGGTCCCCATGCCAGGTCTCGATGCTAAGCAGGCAGCTGCACCACTGAGCTGCATCCCCAGCCCCAGTGTGACTTCGTTTTGTACACCCAGTCCCTGGAATGTTTTTTATTTTCGTTTTTTGTTTTTGTACCAGGAATCAAACTCACAATCTCGTGCTTGCCAGGCAGGCACTTGTGCCATTGAGCTATATCTCCAGCCCTGTTTTATGTTTTTATGTGGCTGAAACTTTCAATCTTTTCTGTTACGCATGCTGGGCCCTGTTTTCTTAGATTCTGTCCTGGTGAAACCCTTGTACTTCCCGAGTGGGAGTCACCTGATTTTTCCAGAAGTACCATAGCAAGGGACCAAAGATGGAAGACCTTGCTGCTTACCAAGCTGAAGCAAGCAGGCTCATACACCTGGGGCCTGTGAGGGCAGGACACCATCAGACACCAGCCTAGAGGACAGGAGAGGGTGACCCTGGTGTGGCACCTGAGCTGGCCCAACTCACAGGCACCCATGCTGCAGTAGGGGCACCGCAGGGCCACTCCACATGGGGGATGCAGAGCCCTGCAGCCTTCTGGAAGGTGCTGGAGTCATTCCTATTCTTTCTAAGCTTCCTGCTGCAGCCTATACACCTGGCCACCAAGGCTCACAGAGCCTTCTATTCTGCTGCCACATGCACCCAACCTTCACCTTCCAGACTTACATGCTAAGGGCAGGCAGAGCAGTGGGACTGGCCACATGGCACATGGTGGGCAGGAAGCTGGCGGCAGGTGGCAGGGCAGTGGCTGCAACCACTGGCGGCCACACAGAGTAACTAAGGGAGGAGCCCGGCACGGAGCCAGGCTGCAGTGGGGTAGAAGGCGCGTAGTGGTGGTGGTGGTGCACCGAAGGTGGCTTCTGCCTCTCAGCTCGCAGGACAGCTGGGCGCATCCCCCGAGGGTCCTGGCATACAGTACACAGTATGTTCAGGATGGCGGCCTCTTTCCCTGAACCCATTCCTGACTGGGACAGGATTGAGTGTGAAGGCAGGAAAGGGCAGCAGCTCTAAGTAGAACCTGGGCCAAGAGCTTCCTGGGCCCCAGGCACACAACCCATTCCTTACGGGATGGGGTGGCAGCATTGGGGCTTCACAGCTGGACTACAAGTTGGACCCAGAGATGCCTTTCCAGAGCTACCCAGATGCAGGGGTCCCTGGATGCCCTCCAGCCCACCTGCAGGGCAGAGTGCAGTCCCACGGGCACCAGCGCAGACGGTAAGGCTTTGAGCATCATGTTCTGCATGAGGATCTGGTGCATCTGTGCATTCTGCATCAGCATCATCTCCACCATGTCTGAAAGAAGAAACAGGGACCTGACCTCAGGCTCTGCCTTTAAAATGAAGAGTTCATTCTTCACCTTGTTAAACCAGGTGCTACACCTCACAAAGACTGGAGGACATTTTGGCATATGTGTCTGTGTTAGACAGACGCATGGGATGCTCCTAGAGTGGGACTTCCAGTCAGAGGGGAGCTGTGGGTAAGGCTTTGTGGCCTACCTGGCTGGCCTCACTGCTGCTCTGATCCCTCATCTTCCTGGGCTGTGTGGTGAGCCCAGAACAACATCCCCCACAACCACAAGACTTAATGTAAACTTATTTGGAAAAAGGTTACAAATTTAATTAGGGATTTTGAAACAAGGAAATCATCCTGGAAGGAACCCTCAATCCAGTGAAATTGCTTTTACTAAGAGAGTGACAGGTCAGGGAGGAGGCTGTGTGGGGATGGGGACAAGGCCACAGGGAGTCCTGGAGCCACAGGCACAGAAAGAAGCAGGCAGCACCCTCCCTGTAGCCTGCAAAGGAATCACAGTCCTGCCCTTGCCTGGGCTTTGGAGGTCTGGTTTCCCAAACTTCACAGTAATAAAATTCTCTTTAAACGCCAAGACTGTGATGGTTTCTTTTGCACAAGTACAGGAAGCTAATCCACTCACCAGCCCTGGGCACCACACAGCATTTTGGCTTTTGACAATGTGATGTGTAAACACTCTTCTTCCCATGGTAGCTACCCCTGGAAATACACAGAGCTGCGCTGTTGGCCTCACTGAAGCGCGTATTCCAGGGCCATCCTCCAAACATGCACACTCCAGGCCCAGAAATCTGGGTGGGCTAAGACAAGAGCACCTAGGATCCAGGACCCCTGGGCCCCATGACCAGAAGAACAAAGATGTGAAGTGGAAGAGAACCAGACCCCGGTACACTACAGCTGATACCCAAGAACAACTGAGCAGCTAAATGTACAGCCCCACTGTGCAAAGGTCTCAGAGCCCCCACCATGTTCCTGGGCAGGGCACCCCTGCTTCCACAGCTTCCACAACACGCACTTAGAGGATTCCCCAGGCCAGGCCCATACCCCATTCAGTCCAGCATGAAAGTATCAGACAACTAGAGGAAGGGTCAGAAATGGTCCCACATCTGCGTTACCTGCCTTATAACAGATGAGACTGCGGTACAACAGGAAGAAGAGCCTTTCAATGTAGCCCAGGGTCTAGTTAATATCCACAGCAACATGCTAAGGTGGACCCTAACCGGAAGCACACACTGATGAAATCGCAAGTCTGAATGTAAGAGATAAAGCTGCAGAACATTCACCTTGAGTGAGTGAAGAGCTCAGCAGGATGCAGAAGATCTGTAAAGGAAAGGAAGCCAGGCATGGTGATATGTGCCTCTCATCCTAGCACTCGGGAGGCTGAGGCAGAAGCATCGCTGTGCATTTAAGGCCAGCCTAGGCTACATAGTTCAAGACCAGCCTGAACTACAATGAGAGACTCTGTCTCAAAAAAAAAAAAAAAAAAGGAAAGGACACAAAATCTGAACTTTATCATAAGAGCATCTGGTCAAGAACTTAAGCGCATCGATGCTTGTGCTACCTATGTCAAAAAGGACCTATGCAGGAGATCGGCCAGTTCCTAGGAATCAACAACCAGAAAGGAAATTGGGAATTTATTGAGAAAAGCATATTTAAATGGTCAAAATTAAGGTAAAATACTAATTATGACTGGAATGAATTTCCACAGCACGTCCAACAGACTGGAAGAAAGTGCAGGGAATACCGACAGTTGGTGAATTTTTGCAGGGCACTGGAATTCACTTCCTTGAGGTAAAAATGAGTTACAGCCACTGTGGGGGACTATCTTAGTTACCTTTTCTTGTTGCTGAGACAAAGTACCCAATGCCCAAAGTTAAAGGAGGAAAGGTTTGTTTTGACTCACAATTTGTAGAGGTTTAGTCCATAATTGGGTGGCTTCAAGGCAGGGTCACGTGGCAGAGGGGCGTCACAGAGCAGAAGACAAGCAGCAGCAACAAGCAATGAGCCTCTTTCTGTCCTTTATATCTTATCCAGGCTACCCACCCTTGGGAGATAGCATTCACATCCTTAATCCTAGCATTGTACTATTAATCAATTCCGGGGTCACTCTCAATCCAGCTACCTCTGAAAAGCCTCACCTATGGCTGCATGAGGCTTTGGGGGATATCTAAACATAGCCAGAACATGAACCCTTTGCAGTATGTGCTGTACCCCACAGAATGCGTGTGTCCATCCTCAGTGCTATGAGCCAGATGTGTAAACAGAAGCAGCCCCACTGGGAAGGACGGAGCACCTAGCCTGCCTCACAGTGGGATAGAAGAACAGTGGAGCAGCATGACCATCTGAATAAAGCCCCAAAGATGCCCACATTCTCATCCCAAAGCCCTTCTTTGCCTGTGGGATCAAGAACCTTGAGATGGAATAGAAGCAACCCAAATATCCATCAGTGGGTGAATGGCTAGAGAATGTGACTGTTCATATGATGGAAGGGAAGTCATTTAGCCTTCACTGACAACAGACTGATGAGTCTTGATAGTATACTAAGGAAAATAAGCAGTCATGAAAAGACAAACACTGTATAATCCACTGAAATGACTGGTCCAAAGCAGCAGAATTCATAGAAACAAAATACCATGGTTGGTGGTTATGAGAACACTGCAGCCTGATAGCAGTAGTTTCAAGATTTGCAGGATGAAAAGGTTCCACAGATACACTGCACAGCAGTGTAACATAATTCATACCACTGAACTGACACCTGACAGATGGTTAACATGGGAATCTTTACGTGTTTTTACCACAATTTTAAAAATTAATTTTTAAAAACAAAATTCTGAGATGTAGAGAGTAACCTGGATTTTCAAAATGGGCCCAAGGTCATAAAATGTTCTTAGAGAGTGTTGAGAGTAAACAACTATAGATTTAGATTTGACTATACAGCAAAGTTTGTCTTTAAGAGAACACAGTGCACACAGCTGTCATCCCAGCACTCTGGAAGGCTGAGGTAGGAAGATTGCAAGGATGAGTTTCATCTAGACAACTCAGTGAGACACTGTCTCATAATTTTAAAAAGAAGGGGCTGAAAATGTAACTCGGTGATGGTGTAGCCCCAGGTTCAATTCCCCCGTACTGCAATAAATAAATAAATAAATAAATAAAACATTTGCGAGAAAGTGAGCACTGAGAGGCTTCAACAGGTAGTTTGAGAAGTTTCAAAATGATGTGAGCTGGACACAGTGTCACATGACTGTAATCCCAGCTACTAGGGAGGCTGAGGCAGGAGGATGAAAAGTTTGAGTGCCCCCGGGCAATTTAGTAAAACTCTGACTCAGAATAAAAAAGTAGTTAGAAATGTAGTTTGATATGATGGCCCTGGGTTCAATTCCATAAAAAAAAGGAGGTCTGGGGTGTGGCAGAGTGCTGGCCGCATGCACAAGGCCCTGGTTCTGACCCTAGGAAGTCTACTCTGTGTTACACTGAAGGGTAAGAAAGATTCCAGGTGAATCCATATACATCAGGTAAATCCAAATAGGTATCCTGTGTACAAAATTAATTACAGTGGCATCTATTTTTGTGATTTCTTTTTAAAATAGAACTGAAATAGTACTAGTACTGTTGATACTTTGTACTTTTAATTCAAATATTGATCCAGCTGGAATTTGTTTATAAGGATCAAGGATACAAGGAATGAGGTAGTTCACTTTATTTTCTCTAAATAGCTATTTATTAAACATATAATGTTTTACCACTGACTTTAAATGCCAGTTTTTCTCATGGCATACAAACATACCCACCCCCATGCCCACATACATTGGTACACATATGTGCATACACAAAAACACATAGGGACACACAAGGCACATGTGCATATACATGCACACACATGTACACACACAGAAGCACACGTGTGCACATGAACACACACTGTGTCTTACTTTTTTTCTTTTTTTTTTGAGACAGGGTCTCACTGTGTAGCTCAGACTGTCCTTGAACTCACTGTGATCCTTCTGTCTCAGCCGCCCAAGTGCAAGGATTACAAACGTGCACAAGCGTTACTTTTCCTGTTGCTAAGACAAAATACCCAACATCACAAGTTAGAGGAAGAAAGGTTTCTATCAGCTGACAGTTTGTAGAGGTTTCACTCCATAGTCAGTTGGCTCCAAGGCAGGGTGGTATGGCAGAGGGGCATCGCAGAGGAGAAACAGTCCATGGCATGGCAGTAAGGCAGAAAGCAGTGAGCCATGGGCAGCAGCCCAACTCTCCCTTTTATCCCTTCTAGGCTACCCACCTTTCAGGTGGCACCAACCACACCCAGGGTGGGCCTTCCCATTATCCACACCCAGAACTATGCTAAGCCAATTATTGGACTAATTTAGTAACCATGCACCCTAAATCCAAGCATCACATACCCCATACCCAGCCAAGTCTGAAAAGCCCCACCTATGACTGTATGAGGCTTTGGGGGAACATCTAGATACAAGTCACAACACACAGGCATCCATGTGTGCCACCATGCCTGGCCAGTCTTCTTCCTTATATATCTGGTTCCTTATATATCTGGTTCAGAGCTCAGAGCCCAGAGATAGCCTTTATAAGAGAGTTTGTTTCTTTGTTCGTTCATTTCTTGCAGTTCTGGAGATTAAATCCAGGGTCTTGCGCATACCAAACACATGCTCTTCCATGGGTTTCTTTCTTTAAAAAAAAAAACAATAGAAGGAGGCTTTTTTATTCAAAGGTATAATTGGACAACTAGACTTGGTAACAACCATTTTTCAAAAATAGTTTTCAAAAATATTACCAACTTCTTTGCAAACAGTTGACACATACCTCACTATCATGGCTCTAATTTTTGGTGGATAATGTACATGATTAGGCAAAAATAGGCAAGCTCACACTGGTAGATGAACTATCTACTTGTTCAGTCAAAACTCCATTTATGCCAGGCATGGTGGCACTCTCTTGTAATCCCAGCACTCTGGAGGCAGAAGTAGGAGGATCAGAATGAGTTCAAGTCCACCCTAAGCTACATAGCGAGTTGAAGGCCAGCCTGAACTACATAGTGTGACCCTGTCTCAAAAAAAAAAAAAAACTTCATTTATGGTAGACAGGCATAGTGGCACATGCCTGTAATCCCAGCACTCAGGAGGCTGAGACAGGAGGATTACTGTGAGTTTGAAGTCAGCCTGGGCTACATAAGCAAGTTCAAGGCCAGACTCCACTGCATAGCAAGACCTGATCTCCAAACAAACAAACAAACAAAAACTAAAAACAAATAAACAAACAAAATACATTTGTGGGCAGACTGCAGCAAATCTTCAAACAGATTGTACACCATGATCAAATGGGATTCATCCCAGGGATGCAGGAATGGTTGAACATACATAAATCCACAAATATAATGCACCATATTAACAGAGCCAAGGACAAAAATCATATGATCATCTCAATAGAGGTGATCAATAGCAGAAAAAGCTTTTGACAAAGTCCAGCACCCATTCATGATAAAAACCCTACAGATATTAGAATAGATGGTCTTTATCTCAATCTGATAAAGGCCATCTATGACAAACTAACAGCAAACATCACACTAAGTGGATGAAAACTGAAAGCTTTCACTCTAAAATCTGGAACAAGACAAGAATGTCCACTGTCTCCACTCTTATTCAGCATGGTCCTGGAAACTTGAGCAGGAGCAAGAAATAAAAGGAATAAAAGAGAAAGAAATAAAAGGAATAAAGATAGGAAAGGAAGAAGTTAAACTATTGTTATTTGCAGATGACATGATATTGTACTTAGGAGACCCCAGAAACTCCACCGAAAGACTTCTAGATTTCATAAGCAAATTCAGTAACATAGCTGGTTACAAAGTCAACACTGAAAAATAAATAGTCTTCATGTACATGAATAACAAAGTCACTAAGAGAGAAATCAGGGAAACAATACCTTTTACAATAGCATCTAAAAAAATGAAATACCTAAGAATCAATCTAACAGAGGATGTAAAAGACCTCTACATTGAAAACCACAGTACTCTGAAAAAGGAGATTGAAAAAGATATTAGAAAATGGAGAGATATCCCATGCTCTTGAGTAGGAAGAACCAATATCTTGAAAATAGCCATACTTCCAAAACTGTTATACAGATTCGATGCAATCCCAATCAAAATTCCAATAGCATATCTCACAGAATTAGAGAAAACAATTGAAAATTCATCTGGAACCAGAAGAGGCCTGGAATAGCAAAGGCAATCATGGGCAACAAAGACAAGATGGGGGCATCACAATCCCTGACCTGAAATTATACTATAAAACTACTGTGATAAAAACAGTGTGGTACTGGCAAAAACAAAACAAAACAAAACAAAAACAGATCAACATCAATAGAATAGATTAGAAGATGCAGAAACAACTTCAGACACACTAAGCCACTTTATCTTTGACAAAGGTGCCAAATACATTTACTGGGAAAAAGATAGCCTCTTTAATAAATGGTGCTGGAAAAACTGACTCTACACATGACAAAGATTAAAACTGGACCCATATCTCTCACCATGTACTCAGCTAAAATCAGAATCTACCAAAAATCTTAATATTAAAGCAGAAACATTAAATCTGCTGAAAGATAGAATAGGTAAAATTCTTGAAGATACTGCGTAGGCAAACTTTATGAACAAAACCCTGATTGCACAGAAACTATCACAAAGAATCAACAACTGGGATCTAACATTATTAAAAAGCTTTTGCACAGCAAGAGAAACCATCAACAGAGTAAAGAGACAACCCACAACGTGGGAGAAAATGTTTGCCAGCTGCTCCTCAAACAAAGGATTACTATCAAGAACATATAAAGAATTCAAAACGTCAGTCCTCCCAGATTTATTTTATTTTATTTTATTTTTTTATTTATTTAAGAGAAAAAAAGACACAACAAAGACAAAAAGCAAAAGAGACAAATAAATGACTAGAGTAAATACACAACAGTAACATTACAGGTTTACAAAACAGGATGATAGAAACTTGACAATGGTTGCAATATTGCATATCGTTATCTTCAAAATGGTTGTTTACATTAACAGATACAGACATGTAAAATTGATCTAATCATGTGAGTATTAATTGTTCTTTCTCAATAACGGATACATTCAGCAGTGTGTACCTTTCAGTTATCTTACATATACATATATACAGATTTATATCTTTTCCTTTTCCCTTCCCTCTTTCCTCCTTTCCCCTTCCCAATTACTTTTGCTCTTTGAACTGTTTTTTACCCTTACATAGTATTTATTATAGGTTTTGGATCATATATACTTTTTCAGTTTCTTACACTAGAGAGACAATATGGTATTTACACATGTGGGTTTGATTTATCTCACTTATGAGTATGGTCTCAAGTCGTGTCCATTTACTTATAAAAGTCTCAATGCAATATTTCTTGATAGCTGAGTAGTACTCCATTGTATAAAAATACCACATCTTTTTTATCCATTCTTTGATCGATGGGCACTTGGGTCATTTCCAAGATCAGGCTATTACAAATTGGGTTGCTATAAACATGGGTGCACAGATATCACTGTGGTATGATGCTTTCAATTCTTCTGGGAAAATGCCCAGAAGTGGGATAGCTGGGTTGAATGGGATCTCTAATCCTAGCTCCCTGAGGAATCTCCACACTGACTTCCACAATGGTTGCACCAGTCTCCACTCCCACCAAAAGTGCAGAAG
>RJWM01021616.1:0-34952 GCA_004363535.1 Dasyprocta punctata
ACACAGAACCCACAGTTCAGTTTTATTCAGAGTAAAGAAAAACAGCAACTTTTGCTCAGACTAGAAGAAATTCAGCCATTGGTTTGCAATCTGTACTCGAACTACACATGCAATGAGGACAATTATTATGCTAATACAACTGATTTGCTGCTGCATTTGTCTATTGTTTGTCTAATATTAACAATTATAAACAGAGCAGTGCAACTAGTATTTGGAACAATCCTTATAGTGTTACAGTGTCAGGCACAACATTTCACTTCTCTTCACACCACTGGTTCTCCTTGCGCACCTAGAAGAGACAGACATATGCAACACTTTAACTTGAATAATCTTCTAAGACTTGCATGTACCCCGTACAAATTCATCAACAGCCTGCAAGCTAAGTCAGAAAGACAGACCCATAATTGGAGAACTATCAGGTTGTAAGAATACCTACTGATTCCCTTTCTTTGCTTTCACAGGTTTTTATTCTGCTCTGCTGAAGTTTTCAAAAAAGTAAAGCAATTTATTTTTCATCAAATCTGGCAGAGCAAATTCAATTACTTCATTCACATAATTTCAGTTCATAGCTACATCAACAAAACATTCTGATCTATTCATTTCTTCCCCATTCAATAAGCTGCTCTGAAATATGCCAAAAACACTCTTGCTTTGGGTCTGCTTGAGGGAGGTCACATATTTATGGGCTTATACAAAAGGCCCCAAAAGTGCTAAAGCTAGAAAGTGCTAATGAAGGCATTCCTCTGGATCAAACCCTGTTTCCTTGCGCTTAAAAAAAGACGAGTACCATCTAAGCCTTTAGACTGAGAGACAGACCAATGAGAGTACGAGCAGGATGACAGAAGTACCTAGTACCCCTCAAGCATCAAGACTCCTTGATATAAGCATCTCTTTCACTTTCATAAAAAGCATGGGATCAAAGGTAAACTATATGCTACCTACCTGGGCTTCCTCCTCTTCAGTAAAGTCATTTTTGATATTAAAGGTCTTGCGAATCTCCTCAGGAGTTTTCCCCTTGATCATATTGGCAACAGTCTTGCAAGTAACATCAAGCAAACCTTTGATGTCTAGGTAGTTTGCTGCCTGTAAAATGATAGTTTTCATTGAAGTATACTAGATGTTTTAATCTAAATCCAAAATTAGTTACTGATAATCCATATCTAATTAAACTTAAAGTGCTGAGTCCGCGTGGTGGGGCACGCCTTTAATCCCAGCACTCAGGAGGCTGAGTTAGGAGGAGCGTTGTGAGTTCGAGGCCGCCTTGGGCTACAAGGCGAGTGCAAGGACAGCCTGAGCTACATAATGCGACTGTCTTAAAAAACTAGGGCTGGGAGTTTGGCTCAGCTTAAGGGCCTGCCTGGCAGGCGCAAGGTTGTAAATTTGATCCCCAGGGCCACACACAAAAAAAACAAAAACAAAAATAAAAACAGAAACAAAAAAACTCTTTTATTCAGCAGGGTGTGGTGATGCACTCCTGTGATCCCAGCACTTGGGAGGCTGAGGCAGACCGATCACTGCAAGTTTGAGGTCAGCCTGGGCTACACAGTGAGTTCAAAGGTGGTCTAAACTACATGAGACCCTGTCTTGGGGGAAAAAAAATCTTATTCTTCTGCTTACTTTGAGTTCAATTATATTTTTTACTACATTTTTTTGGCAATACTAGGAATTGAACCCAGGGTGTTTGCCCTGGGCTACATCCCCAGCCACCATTTTTTTTTTGTTTTTTTTTTAAAGACAGGGTCTCACTCTAATTCAGGCTGGCCTTGAACTCATGGCCATCTACCTGCCTCAGTTTCCCAGGTAGCACTACAGATGCGCACAACACCTTGCTCCCTTTTTTCATTTTTTGAGATAGGGTCTTGCTAAATTGCCTAGAATGAGTTTGAACTTGTAATACTGCCTCCATCTCCCAGTGTGCTAGGAGATTATAGGTGTGCGCTACCATACCCAGCTCACTATTACTTCTTTCCTATAGGTGTGCGCTACCATACCCAGCTCACTATTACTTCTTTCCTAATATTGGTAATAAATGCAATCAATTTTCCTGGAGTATTGCATTAGCTGCATTTCACAGTTTTCAAGTTGAAAACACTTTAATACTGAAGATTTTTCTTTGATCTATAAATTACTTAGAGATGTGTTAGTTTTTAAATATTTGTAGACTTTTCTAGCTCTCTTTCAGTTATTTTTTGTTTGTTCGGTTCGGTTTGGTTTTTTTAGACAGGGTTTCACTCCAGGCTGGCTCTAAAACTGCAATTGATCAGCCTCATCCTTCAGATAACCTGAAAGTTGTTTTATGGTCTAGAACATAAGTTTATCCTGATAAGAGTATGTATTCTGCTGTCCTGAGGTAATGTGCTACAGATATCAATTAAAACAAATTAGTAATAGTGTATCTCTACTAATTTTCTGCCTACTTCTAATTACTGAGAAACAAGTATTGAAATTTCTAACTATGCTTGCACATTTATGTATTTTTTACTTTTGACTTCCTCCTCCTCTTATTTTTTGGAAGTTCTGCTTCTGTGTAGATGTTTATGAATATGTCCTATTAATAAACTGATCCCCTTATCATTATGAAATAGTCCCTTTTTTTTCTTTTTTCTTTGTGCCAGGGCTCAAACTCAAGACCATGCACTTGCCAGGCAAGCGCTTATGCTGCTGAGCTATATCCCCGGCTGAAATAGCCCTCTTTTTTAAATTTAATTTTAAATTTTGTTTTATCTTTGCAGCACCAGGGATCGAACTCATAACCTCATGCCTACCAGACAGGGGCTTACACCACTGAGCCAAACTCCCGGCCCTATTTTTTTTTTTTTTTTTTTTGCGGCACCGGGGATTGAACTCACAGCCTTGCGCCTGCCAGGGCAGGTGCTTAAGCCACTGAGCCAAACTCCCGGCCCTGGTTTTTTGAGGCAGGGTCGCACTATGTAGCTCCGGTCGGCCTTGCGCCGCGTTGTAGCCCAAGCCGGCCTCGAACTCACAACGCTCCACCTACCTCAGCCTCCCGAGTGCTGGGATTAAAAGCGTGCGCCACCACGCCCGGCTCCGGCCCTATTTTTTTGAGGCAGGGTTCGTACACTGTAGCTCAGGCCGGCCTTGCACTCGCACTGTAGCCCAAGGTGCCCTCGAACTCACAAGGCTCCTCCTACCTCAGCCTCTCGAGTGCTGGGATTAAAGGCGTGTGCCACCACGCCCAGCTCCATCCTTTAATTGTGCCTTTATACCTAAAAATTCCTTATAGACAGCACAGCTCAATCTTGTTTTTTTAAATCTGATCTGACATCTCTGCCTTTTTACTGTTTTGGATCATTTAATGTGGTTACTACCATGTAGATTTTTTTAAAATAAACTTTCATTGAAAAGCAACTATACTTCCACTTCATGGTAACAAACAAAAACAAAACACATTAGTTACAACAGTATTAAAATATAGTGATAAATCTCACCACAAATGGATTTAAATAAAAATTCAGGCAGAATTAAATTTCAATGTCAACAAATCTACCATATCCAACTCTTTAAGAATTGGCAAAGGAACAGAATTATGCACTAAAAACATACCAGAATAAGTTCAAAAAGGGTTCCTTGGTCAACTTTCAGGAATTCTTGGTCCCAAACAGGGATATCATCTGTTCGCTTTTCTTTGTTCTCATCATCCTCAGGAGGAGGAGGGTCATCCTTGTGGTGGGTACACCACTGAATGACCTGTAACAAAAACACTTCAATTCCCATGTGGTATTTGTCATATAGGACACATTCACTGCTGAACATTCTTACTGGGATAGTTAGAAACTAACTTCAAAAAGTAAATTACAATGGTACCCTGGTTCACAAACAGTTCTTTCCCCAAGTCTGGTTGCAACTGAATTGCAAGCACAGTACATATATGCACAGTAACGTAAATGTGCTTAAAGCTACTGAATTGCAAGCACAGTATGCACATGCTTGCAATTCGGTTGCAACCAGATTTGTGGAAAAAATTAAGTTCATGAACCAAGATACAACCATAATAGCCAAACTTAAAAGTAAAAATGAAGCTTAAAGAATCTTCACAATCCTAGAAGGTAGAAGAGTTTGTTAGATAAAGGCAAATTATACAGTGTATATATTTTACCATATTAAAAAACTTCTGTGAAAATGAATCATAACATCAGACTGGAAACATACTTTCAACATGTAAAACCCAACAACTGATTAAGACTACAGAATATAAAATTTTAGAAAAATTACTACAGAGAAATGACTCACAGATACGTACAGGCAAGTAACAAAAAAATGAATGGTCAAATCTGCTCAAGCTCACTAGATCAGAAATATAGTCAGATACTAATCTAGATTCACAGATAAATCAACGTTCTGACATTAATTGTTGGTAACAGGGTGAACAAAACTGAAACTTTTCTAATGGAAAATATAAATTGTGATCTTTAAAAATGAACCTAGGATTCTTAATAAATCTAAATCCAAATATGTACTTTACATTATAACCAAGTAATTCCAAATACCCTAGATATGTGCATAAAACTACTCGGTGTAGGAACAAAGCAAGAAAAGTCCATCTGCTTTCTAAGTAAGGGAACAAACACATCTCAAAGTTTGAAGAAATTAGCAAGTGAGATTATGTGCAGTAGCATAAAAGACCAAAATCAATACTAAAAATGTGTTAATAATAAGTACATGGGTGTTTGCTGTGCAATTCTTTCAACCTTTCTGTATCTTTACACAGGTAAAAAAAAAAAAAAAAAAAGAAAAGAAAAAAAGAAAAAGAAAAACTATCTTTCTAAGAAGTACTCCAATTACTGCCAGGCATGGCAGGCATACCTATAATCTCAGCACTCTAAGAAGTTGAGGTAAGGATCACAAATTTGAACCCAGCCTGGGCAATTCAGACAGTGAGATCCTGTCTCAAAATTAAAGTGATGGCAGCTATACAGCTCAATGTGAAGGACCTAGGTTCAATATGGATAGATGGATGGATGTATGGATAAACCGATGAAGCTCAGTGTAGAGTGCTTGCCTATACACGTGCAAGTCCTGGAATGGGAAACACACACACACACACACAAAACAACAAAAAAATCACTCCAAGGCCAGGGATTTAGCTCAGTGGCATAAGCGCCTGCCTGGCAAGCATGAGGGTGAGTTCAATCCCCGGTACACCAAAAAAAAAAAAAAAAAAAAAAAAAGTTGGGCGTGGTAGTGCACGCCGTTAATCCCAGCACTCAGGAGGCTGAGGTAGGTGGAGCATTGTGAGTTCAAGGCCGGCTTGGGCTACACCATGAGCACAAGGCTGGCCCGAGTTACATAGTGTGACCCTTTCTCAATAAACTAGGGCTGGAAGTTTGGCTCAGTGGCTTAAGCGATTGCCTGGCAGGCACAAGGTTGTGAGCTTGATCCCTGGTGCCACACACACAAAAAAAGACCTATTCCAAAAATGTGCATCTGAGATGAATGGACACTTTTCAGATGAAGAAAAACACAACAGCAAATAAATATATTTAAAAAAATGCTCAGTATCACTGGTCATTCGAGAAATGCAAATTAAAACAACACTGAGATTCCATCTCACTCCAGAAAGACAGACTATCATGAAGAAATCAACCAATAATAAATGTTGGCGGAGCTGTGGGGAAAAAGGAACCCTTCACTGTTGGTGGGCAAGTAGACTGGTGCAACCATTGCATAAATCAGTGTGGAGAATCCTCAAAAAACTAGGGTTAGAGGTTTCATTTGACCACGTTATTCATTTCCCTTCAAGGCAGCGTTCCGAAATAGATAAAACCATCATACCACAGTGATATATGTACACCCATTATTTATACCCATGTTTATAACAGCACAATATTTTTTTTTTTTTTTTTTGCGGCACTGGGGATCGAACTCACAACCTCGCGCCTGACAGACAGGCACTTAAGCCATGAGCCAAACTCCCAGCCCTAGTTTTTTGAGGCAGGGTCACACTATGTAGCTCTGGCTGGCCTTGCCCTCGCATTGTAGCCCAAGCTGGCCTCGAACTCATAACGCTCCGCCTACCTCAGCCTCCTGAGTGCTGGGACTAAAGGCGTGCGCCACCATGCCCGGCTTTATAACAGCACAATTTTAATAGCTCAAACTGGAAAACAGCCCACATGCCCATTGAAAGATGAATGGATGAAGAAAATGTGGTATTTACACACAATGGAGTACTACCCTGCAATAAAGAAGGATAAACTTGAATCACTTGTAGAAAGGCAGATACACCTTCAGACCACCTTAATCAGCCGGGCAGGTGAAACTGTACATGTAGTACTACCTGTAGGAAGAGGCCAACTAGAGCTGAACATCCCCAGCTTTAGATCTGTTTAGTGTTTACCCAATGTTCTTTTAGAATAAGGATTCAATGAAACAGCTTGCTGTGTTAAGGAGCCATGTGCTCTGAACTACTACCTCCTATTCAATGTGGGAAACTGTTTATGCTTAAGACACAAAGATGACTGCAAGAAAAACTTCACTGAAAGTACTTTTTACTCTTAACCTCCTATTGGGACACACTCAATGGAAAGCAATATAAATTTTTTTTCTTTTTGCTAATCACATACTATTGTTTCACTAACTTAAATGTGCTAATGCAAACAACAACTCAAATATTCACAATACATAATATTCACAAATGAACTACAACAAGTATTTCCAATCATAATCTTACTACATATGGTTAAAAAAGAATGCTATGATGTATTAAACTGAAAGATCACACCTGTAATCCCAGCACTCAGGAGGCTGAGGCAGGATGATTATTGCGAGTTCGAGACCAGCCCGAGCTAAAAAGTGAGTTCAAGGCCAGCCTGAATTGCATAGTGAGACCCTGTCTCAAAAAATAGGGCGAGGGATTTAGCTCAGTGGCTTAAGCACCTGCTTGGCAGGTGCATGGTTGTGAGTTCAATCCCCGCTACAAAAAAAAAAAAATAAAATAAAAAATAAACTGAAAGATCACCATTTTGTTATAAAGAAAACATTTACAAGTTTAGTTTGCTACATTATGAACATGGAAAAAACATACTTATTTGTTAATATCTGCATTATAAAACACTGAAAAAATAAATGAAGAAGTATTAGAATAAACAGGTAAACAGATCAGAGTAAACAGAAAAGGAATGATCTTGTCACATGTTCTTTTACTTTAATCATTTTTTAAACAGTTTTTATGTATTAAGGGGGGAGGGGGAGTATTGGGAATCAAACTGGCAACCTCACACTTGCCAGGCAGGCACTGAGCTAAATCCCCGGGCCCTAGTTTAATCATTTCAAAAACATACATCTAAGAAGGCAGTTGTGATTTAATACCATGATGTTTGATGGGTGCTCTGTTGATTTAAAGCTATTTTGCCAGATCAACAAAAAAATTTTACATCTAGATCATCACAGCAAAGTACTTGCAGATGCACCAAGTATAGAAATATTTGTGTCAATGATAGAGGATATGCCTAGCATGCACAAAGCCCTAAGTTCATTCCCCAGCACTCACAAAAAATAGTCCTTCTGATGTTCAATAATGGCCAACTGTAACAGCAGACAGGACTTCTTTCTGTATATTATTATATTAAGAATATTCAAGTAAGTGCTGAAGGACAGTCAAATTTTTAAGTTCCAATACAGATTGAGTTACTAGTACTGTGTATCAGTGCAGTTTGACAATAGACTGAACTGACATCAACTAAAATATTGACATATGTCTCAGTAAGATCTGTACCAGAACAAATTTAAATGTGGCCTGCTTTTACTTTCAGCAATTTTTGTTCAAAAAAAAAGCAGTCTGTATTTTCTTATTTCAGAATTAGAAGAATCACATGCTAGATTTAGAAGTACTCATTTACATACAGGAACAATGGAAACATATAAAAACATAAAAGCTGAATCTGTTGAGTCTTAAGCATCCCAACTTTAAAAATAAATCCCTTAGGGCTGGGAGTTTGGCTCAGCAGTTTAAGTGCCTGTCTGGCAGGAATGAGGCTGTGAGTTCAATCCCCGGTGCCAAAAAAAAAATAAAAAAATAAAAAAAAATAAATAAATCCCTTAAAGATCTGACCAGGTGCTGAGGTTGTACCTCAATGATGGTGCATGTGTTTAGCATGCTCAAGGTCCTGGGTTCTAATACCCAAACCAAAATAAATAAAAAGTCCTTACCTTTTTTAATATTGCTGCATTAACATTTGGTAGAGGAACTGGGTCATCATCTCCTTCATCATCCATTCCCAAATCTTAAGAAAACCAGAAAAGAGCGACCAATATTTTTTTACTCCATTATAATACACCAACTAGACTATGTTTAAAACCCTTGAGGCATAAGCCTGGATCCTGCAGACCCATCCTTTTTCTACTGTAAATTTGTAACTTAGCATTATAGTAGCCAGGTGTGCATTTTGAGACCTTTACCTGAGGGATACAGGAAGCAATTTATGTGTTTACTCACTTGGTATGACAAACAGCAAGGAGGATGCACATGTACATACGGGATTTGGACCCACCTTTATGATCCAGGGAACAGTTTTTGCGTATGTTTATCCGAGCATCACAAGAGGGTCCAACAGACCCATACCTCTCCAGGGTTTGTTTAAAAAAAAAAGTTTTGTATTTTTCTGGTAGAAGTAGCTCAATTCAGTACACTGTCACATGAAAAACCAGACTGACAAGTTTTGGAGAAGGTCAAAAGTGAATCACCAGATTACTCATGCATGGATGATGATGATCCATTATAGTAAAATACATGCTTTCCTAACAGGAGAGTGGTGCAGGTGTATGATGATGATGACAATGGCCATGTGAGCCAAAGTTCCTATGACAGTGAAATGGAGCAAGAATTGACTGATACAAACACAGGGAATGCAGATCTCCTTGATTCAAAAGACAAAGAAAACAGCCATATGAATAGAATTTGACTAGTCAAAATGGCCACCCAACCACCAATGTTAGCACTAGGTCTGAAATACAGTGACAGTCTTAGCAGGGGTGAAACACATTGGACAGAAGGCCAGCATTGCCATTTGATGCTGCAAATTGTAACAGTGGAAATCCTACAAGGTCCTATGAAATACACAAAGGCTTAATTGAAAGTAAATGTATGCACCAATAACCATATTCAAAAATTATATACTATGACACCTCACTAGCTGAACTGAATGCATTCATAGGTCTGCTGTACTCAGTACAGTTTTCTTAACGTGACTGCAGAAATATAAAAAGACTTACAGAAAAACAATGGGTCAAAATATGGTATAAAAAGGGATGTCTTTGGAGATATGAAGACTTATGATTTCAGTTTACACATTTACCCTGGAACTCAGCCATCAGGTCCTTATTCATACACTGATAAATGGAAGGATGTTGGGAACAGATTTGTTGCTCCCATCTCACCAACTAATCAGAATGCAACATTTAACAACTATTTTACCAATTGCCAACTGATGCTACATTTGCTTAGGGAGCACAAGTTGACCAGCACATGAATTGTATGCCAAGCAAAGCAGAAATTCCAAATGAAATGTTGCAATTTTAAGAGAACCATACAGTTCAATCTTTGTTTCAGAATGATATAGGGCGTGGTGGCGCATGCCTTTAATCCCAGCACTCAGGAGGCTAAGGCAGGAGGATCATTGTGAGGTAGAGACCAGCCTGGACTACAAAGTGAGCTCAAAGCCAGCCTGAACTGCATAGTGAGACCTTGTCTTAAAAAAAAAAAAAAAAAAAAAAAAAAAAATAGCGCTGGGGATTTAGCTCAGTGGCCTAAGCGCCTGTGTGGAAGGCGTGAGGTTGAGTAGATTCCCAGTACCAAAAGAAAAAAAAAAAGAAAGAAAGAAAGATATAACATTGGCCCCCAATATGGAAAAAGAGAAAACAAAAAAGCCAACTGGTACTGCTGAGGTCAACACTTCGTCACGATGGAAAATTAATGGGGAAACCTCTACAAAATGGAAGCCAGAGATGGAAACCTTCAGCGACAAAACCAAATGTGGAGTAGATGTTGATGAGGCATGCAGCAACTACGATGTCACTTGAAACACAAAGCACTGGTCAAAAATAGTTTTACTCAATTCTAAACATGTACAGCATAAACACTTTGATAGTTTACAAAAAAAAAGTAACAAATGCAAAATATTGCAGAGAAATTTTCCTAGTGGACTGAGACTAGAACTCATAAGAGATCATTTACAAGAGCCTGGCGTGGTGGCCCATTCCTTTAATCCCAGCACTCGGGAGGCTGAGTTAGGTGGAGCATTGTGAGTTCGAGGCCGGCCTGAGTTACATGGTGCAAACCTGCCTCGAAAAAAAACAGGGCCGCGAGTTTGGCTCAGTGGCCTAAGCACCTGCCTTGCAGACATGAGGCTGTGAGTTCGATCCCCAGTACTGCAAAAACAAACAAACAACAACAAAAAAAAACAAGAGACCATTTACAGCAGAAAAGCACAAATTGGTTTCTGCCCAGGGAACTATGCAAAAAAACTGTGGAGCACGCTGGTGAGCTGACAAATAACTCACCAGGCAGGCGCAGCATCACAAAGACCTACTACTACAACAGGAAAACAAAAAAGATGTCAACTGTGCCCTGTAAGAAAGTACCGGAAAACAAAGCATATAGTTAGTGTAAGCAATACATGTGTATGAAACATGCAGTTGTTGTGTATGAAGACTGCCTCGGTTGTAACAGTTGAAGCAAAGCTTATTTTAGTGGTAGACTTTTGTGTTTACAGTGTAGTTTACGTAAGTTTTTTCTTTTTGGGTTTTTTTTTGGGGGGGGGGCACCAGGGATCGAACTCACAAGCCACTGAGCCAAACTCCCAGCCCTAGTTTTTTGAGACAAGGTTGCACAATGTAGTTCAGGCGCGTCTTGTGCTCACGTTGTAGCACAAGCCAGCCTCAAACTCACAGCACTCCTCCTATCTCAACCTCCGAGTGCTGGGATTATTAAAGGCGTGCGCCACCATGCCCAGCTCATAAGGTTTTTATTTTTGATGTTACCTTTTAGGTTCTGTAAGCAAGTAAGCAGCTGTTGGGAAAATGCTGAGGTCTATCCTAAGCACTCATTACATATTTGATAGTTTATTGACATCTTATTTTCCTAAGTGTATGTTGTACAATATATAGTACCAGCTCCTGACCAAACAGGAAGAGAAGAGAGGTAACAAGACTGCCACATAGGGAAGGAAAGCTAAGCACACATGCTATCAGTGTAAGCAAGTTGTCGTGTATGAAGACTGCCCTGGGTGTGACAGTAGAAGCAAAGCTTATTTTTATGGTAGAATTCTACTGGTATTTTCACTGTCGTTCATATAGAAATTTATTTCTGACGTTATCTTTCAAGTTTTGTAAGAAAGTATACAGCTGATGTGAAAATGCTGATGTCTATTCTAAATGCACAATACATATTAAGAATTTAATAATTTTATTGATATTTATGTTGCTGTTAACCAAACACTGCAATAAAATAAGAGCGTCCTGACAAGACAGCAAGACCACTGAGATGTCATTATGTGCTATGAAAAGGCCCAGGAAAGCAAGATGTGCTGGTGGTATAAGGAATGCATCTATATAGAATATGCTACTGTCATGTATGCAGACTGCCTTAGGTGTGATAAATTTCTTCTTTTTGGTACAGTGCTATTGGTATTTTTACTATAGTTCATATGGTAATTTATTTCAGATTTTTTTTTCCTTTTTTCTTTCTGAGACAGGGTCTCGCAATGCAGTTCAGGCTGGCCTTGAGCTCACTTTGTAGCCCAGGCTGGTCTTGAACTCTCAATAATCCTCTTGTCTCAGCCTCCTAAGTGCTAGGCTTATGCCCAGGCTATGATATTCTTTTTTATACTTTGTACACCAAAAACCAATTGATGTTGAATATTTTGATGCTTTTTAATAAACATTCAACAAATATTAAAAACTCGACACTTTTATTTTTTCCTGTTAAGTACTAATATAATAAAACTTATAAAATTAAAATTAGTAATTCATCAATAGAAATATTCTAAAGAATAAACGTGGCTCTCACAAATCCACTTTATGCGCTGTGATAATAAAATTAGTCTTATGCTCCAAAAGCTACGTAACTTGAAAGACATGTCTGAAAGAAAGTAAAAATTACTAAGAATAGTTCTCTTAAGAGAATTTAAAATCAGTGTTTCCTAACAGTAGGTCCATGAACCATCAAAAACTATGTACAGTTGTGAGTAGGTAAATACAAGATTATAGGGAGGAGGTGCTTAGAAAGGAGTACTTATTAGGAGGAAAAGGGATTTACTAAGTGCAGCTAAATGACTGGGAAGCCACCTGGGGGGGGGAATCAAAGCTAGACCCTATTCTTAGTTTTTATACCAAATTTTTTGGATAAAATTGCATTTAGAAAATAAAACTGAAACAACTTAATAGTATCGAACTACCCAAATCTGAAGTCCAGATGTATATATTCACAGACAACAGGATTTGCCACCGACAAAAGCAAGACAGACAGTTCCACTCATACTTGTATACATACATATTTTATTTTCAATCTTGTTTTTTCAAGATACATATAAAAAGGTAAATACCATCCAAATTAAAAGTGAGAACACGCTTAAATATTTGTCTAAAATATCTCCAGAGAGGCCGGGCGTGGTGGCGCACGGCTTTAATCCCAGCACTCAGGAGGCTGAGGTAGAAGGAGCGTTGTGACTTTGAGGCCGGCTTGGGCTACAACACGAGCGCAAGGCTGGCCTGAGCTACCTAGTGTGACCCTGCCTCAAAACTAGGGCTGGGAGTTTGGCTCAGTGGCTTAAGCACCTGTCTGGCAGGTGTGAGACTGTGAGTTTGATCCCCGGCGCCACAAAAAAAAAAAACAAAATAAAATAAAATATCCCCAGAAGGATACTTAAGGAACTGTTAATGATATATTCAGGAAAGTTAAAGAGAATGTGGGCTGAGGGACTTCCTTTCCACATAAAACTTTTGTTACGATAGACTTATGGTGGCGCATGCCTTTAATCCCTGCACTTGGAAGGCTGAAGTAGGTGGAGCATTGTGAGTTCGAGGCCGGCTTGGGCTACAACACAAGTACAAGGCCGGCCTGAGCTACATAGTGCGACCCTGCCTCAAAAAACTAGGGCTGGGAGTTTGGCTCAATGGCTTAAGCGCCTGTCTGGCAGGCGTGAGGCTGTGAGTACGATCCCCAGTGCTGGAAAAAAAAAAAAATTTAGCAAATACCAAAATCAGAGGCTAAAAGTTATTACAGTGCTGTACTGGTTGTAGCAAAGTATTTATTAGGAATGCAGACATGGCCAACGTGTAGTCAAACATTTAAGTCCCTAATGTACACCAGGCACTGTCCTAGGAATTGAATGAGTAATAAATGTAAGAGCATGTTGCAATTTTAGAATTCCTTCGTAACAGAGGCAAAAACAAGCAAAGGGAATGGTAGATGCAAGGGCCTTCTCAAAGAAATGTCTGGCGTGTTCTAAAAGCAGTAAGGGAAGACACAATGCATACCTGCAGTCTCAGGTACTCAGAAGGTTGAGGCAGGAGGATCCTGAGCCAAGGAGGTAAGGCCAGCCAGAGCAACATGGCAAGACTATCTCGGTGAATAAATTAACCACTTACCAGTACAATTATTTAAATACGGGACAAACAAAAATTCCTTTTGGTTAACTTCTTTAAGATGATATATAACAGGAAATATAAAAATGACAATTTTCAGCCAGGTATGGTGGCGCAAGCTTGTAATCCTAGCCCTCAGCAGTCTGAGGCAAGAGGATGGTTGTAAGTTCGAGACCAGCTTGAGCCACAAAGTGAGCTCAAGGTCAGACTGAACTGCACAGCAAGATCCTGTCTCAAAAAAAGACCCCCCCCCCCCAAAAAAAAAAACACCAAGTGGTTGAAATGACAACTGTCAGAGTGACAGTGAGATAGTACATAAATGCACTGCCCCAGTGATACTTGGCGTAACTGGTAAGTGGTTAAAATACTAAGGAATTTAGTATTACTAAAACAGGGTTAGCAAGGAAGAAGTATAACAAGTAACATCAAACAACGGAGGGAGGGTTCTAGCATATTGTGCATTTTGAGCATATTGAGGAGAGATAACAGAGAGCAAGGCAAAGTCAGGGAAACCAACTATGGGGTTAACTGACATTAATCCATGAGGTGATGGCTTGGACAAGGTTTGTAACTAAAGAGGAGGTAAGAAATTATCTAATTTTGGATGCATTTTGAAGGTAGTTAATAGTTGGCCAACAAAAGGGAAGGAGACTATAAAAGAAATCAGGAGAACAAAATTTATGGCATGAGAAGTACAGAGTCACCACTGGCACTTGAAATGGGGAAGACTGTCAGAGAAACTATTATTTTTAAGCTGAGGGGATCAAGTACCCTAGTTTCACAAATGTGAGGTATTAGATGTTCAAGCATGGTTGTATACACAAGTCTAGCTATCGAGATGAGGTGTGTTCTGGTTTGAATTTAAAATGCTCCTGAGCCCCTCATGTGTTTGGAGAGTGTCTGGATTATGGGGCAGTAGAGCTGGCTTGCTGTGAGAGGAGACAGAGTCTGGTCAGGAGAGGTGGGTCACTCAGGCGCATAACCTGGAAGGATGCATCTCCTCTCCCCGCTCCTTCCTTTACATGCTGCTTCCTATCTGTTTTGCCATGAGCAACTCTTCACCACATCCCTCTACCATACTATCCTGGCTTGGAGCCAGCTGACTGTGGACTAAAAACATGAGAAAATAAACCTCTCCTGCCTTAAGCTGTGTGTCAGGCATTGTGTCTCAGCAACATCAGTAACTAAGACAAGATCAAAATAGTAGTTAAGCTTAGGAATTGGCACAGAGATGATTTTATGGGTGAGACAACGACCAAGGGAATGAATGGATACAAACAAAAGGAAGAGGTCCAAGGATTCAGTTCTGGGGGACTACGGGCATTAAAGTTGGGAAACAGAAGAGTGTGAGTAAATTAAATATCCTGAAAGTCAAGTGAGGAAGTGAATGATGAAGTATCAAATGCTGTCAATAGGTCTAGATGAGAACCAGAAACACTACACTTGACCAAAGACTGCTGAGCTTAATAAGCACTTCCAGTAAAGTAGTGGAGATTCAAAAGTAGTTTAATCCAATTTATGCTGCATGAATGAATTTACTCATTCCTCCTCCTTCCCACCAATGCTGGTCCGTGATCCCAACTCAGCTTACAATAAACCTATAAAATGACAACATCTCTCATTTGCATTGTCACTTATGTTTTTCCTGAACAAATGTATAATATTTTTAATCAAAAGACAGAAAAAAGACACATTACACACAATTTGTGTTGTAGAATTAAGATATTATTAGTCAGGAACACAACACAGACATCAGTTTGCATTCAAATGTTATTTGGAAGAAGACGTTAAAAAGTCACATTAGGGGCCGAGAGTGTGGCTTAGTGGCTTAAGCACCTGCCTGGCAGGTACAAAGCTGTGAGTTTGATCCCCAGTACCACAAAAATCAAAAAAAAAAAAAAAAAAAAATCACATTACCATTATGGTTGTTACGGTTGTAAATGATTACTTCTCTAGCATTTAGACATACAACTTTTCTTGCTTTTAGACCAAATACACATGAATAGCAGTTATTCCTTTAAGCTATTTAGTTTTCCTCTGAAAGACTGTGTCCTGATACTGCACCCTGGATCTGAACAAAAACATCAATCCACATGTACACATGCCAAGATTTCCACTTCTGATTGTCCTGTGACTAGAAAGTCTTGTTTTCTAAGTCATATGCAACTCTAACCAGAAACACTATGCAAAACAAGAAAAGCAGTTAAGATGCCAAATTCACAAGACTCCAAACCTCAAGATTCTAGAAACCTGTATGTGCCACTGGTACTTAAGATACAAAACCATTCACCTCTGAGTCCCAAAGCCTACGGTCAGAAAGAATCATTTAACTGTTGCTATCAGTCCACCTGCTTCAGTGATCAAAGCTGGCATAGAAAACTTTCAAGGAGCCCTATGTTCTCGAAACTGGCAAATATTCTTTGAAGTAGCACAGGACAGATTAGTGTGTCAAGCATCAACTAAAATGAAATAAAGAATGCTTTCATTGCCAAAGCAAGTATTCAAACAGCAATTTTAATATCACTTTCTACATCTTTCAGATAAAGCCTTACTCACCTGCCTTCATAGATACTTAGATTTTTTTTTTTTCTTTTGGTACCACGATTCAAACTCAGGACCTCATACTTGCCAGGCAGGCGCTGTGCCACTGAGCCATATCCCTAGCCCTGCTTTCATACTCTTTTTTGTTTTGTTTTGGTACCAGGAATCACACTCAGGACCTTGTGTTTGCCAAGCAGGCGCTGTGCCACTGAGCTTTATCTCCAGCCCTTTTATACTCTATAAACACGAAATCCTTCCCAAGTGGACAGTACACAGTATATGAGTCCGGCAATCACTCTAGTTACTAACTAGAAATGTTCCTCTTCCCTGGGCTTTCATGAGTACTCCTTCACTGATTCCCTAGTTCAGGTGAATTTCTTACCAACCCAGCCCTGTATAACCTCAGCTTTCACAAAGTCATGCACCCATAACTAGAAAGCAAGTCTATCTCTAGCAGTCTACAGGCATCAAGAGTCACATACTCAACTGTCTAATAAATTGCTACATTGATCTTTTGAAGGAATTGCAAACACTCATTTTCTTCACCATTCCTCTCAAATTTATCCACATCTCTCTCAATCGAAGTATGAGAATCCCATCCCAACCCAACAAACCTCAGCTAAAAACCTCCATTTTACTTTTCTCTAACCTCGTTTACTGTACCTCAGAATGATCCCCCAAAACATCCTAACTTCACTTTTTTTTTTTTCTGGGTACCATGAATCAAACTCAGGACCTTGCACTTCCCAGGCAGGTGCTGTGCTGCTGAGCTGTATTCCCAGCCCTACTAGATTTGAAGTATGGAACAACTCACTAGCACGACATACTACATACTGCAATTTTTCCAAAAGCCTAAGAATAACCCGTCAAGATCTTCCCATAGCACCACTTAGCATATGAGTTTATTAATGTACTAATTACCCCAAGTGACAGCTTTGTTTACTGTCTGGATCCCCTCCTAGTTATAAATTTTTCAAGGGCAAAGATCATGTCTCACCTTCTTACTGCCAGCATATAACTAGTGCTTGCACATAACCCTTCTTTTCATGTAAGTACTTACTTAAAAGCTTCAGTTCTTTTTTATGTAAAAACTGGTGACAACTGAGAGCTAAAGAATATTTTTATTCTTACTCCAACAATTTTAGGTACCGATTGATACATCTCCTGTACATGATTAGTGTCTACCAAACCACTGTTAGCACTAAGAGATCATGTTAACTAATATATTTTCAAAGTTTCAAGGCCTGTATCCTTGCTTCAGTTTGTTGTGCTGCATGTATTCTGTAGCAGTTTCAGATCAAAGAGAAAGCTTTATTAAAAAACAAAAAGAAAAAAGCCCTTTCCCTTCAATGAAACAGGGTGCTCTATTTAGCTGCCATATAGCAAGACAGCCCTTTTCCAAAGACTTCCTTTTTTGTCACTAGAACTTTAAAATCCAAATTTATTTGAAATAACAATGAACCAGTGCTTGAGAATGACTTCAATCTTTACCATAAATTTGATCCATTTTATGATATAATACAGACAATGCAGGAAGAATGACCTGATTCAGAACAATGCAGTTTAGCCGGGAGTTTGGTTCAGCAGCTTAAGTGCCTGCCTGGCAGGCATGAGGTTGTGAGTTCGATCCCCAGTGCCAGAACAATGCCATTTATACTTAAATTAAAAAAATAAATAAATAAAACTCACAATTATCTCAAAACACTATTTCTTCCCCTTTCCTCCCAACCAGCTTTTCTGATGAACTTACCTTCCAACATGGTCTTGATTGTCACAGACTGTTTGGCAATTTCAACATCAACTTCAAATATCTCTCCATCAGAACTCTGCAACTTAATTGAAGGCATCTAAAAAAAGGTATTTTCAATGTGAAGTCTAAGAGACTACTTCAACAAGACATTTCAGCATAGTCTGTCAGAGAAACTTTTAGCTTGTTAAATTAAAATCTGGAAGGCCCGTTATAGTATATGGAAACATAGTGTGTCTTCTTTAATAGGCTAGTCTACAAGTATTTTCTAACATTTTTTCAAATAAATTTCTAAGAACACAAGTTTTTGTTTGCCCTGAGTTCACTGCAAGTATAAATTTAAGTTATATGCTATTACTTTTGATGAAAATGTTTAAAATGAAGTATGAGGTGATCAAAATATACAGTTTAAATTAAAAACAACTTATGACAGTAAAAGACACACTGTCATTAATCCACCCCCACTTGAACACACCCCATCACTGTCATTTTCTGAAGCAGTTTTTAAAATTCTCTTTCATATCTTTTAAAAGTGCCATCCAACAGAAAGGCAGGCACCCAGCACTCAGGAGGCTAAGGTAGGAGGAGTGTTGTGAGTTCGAGGCCCGCTTGGGCTACAACAGGAGCGCAAGGCCAGCCTGAGCTACACAGTGCGACCCTGCCTCAAAAAAACTAGGGCCGGAGTTCGGCTTCGTGGCTTAAGCACCTGCCCTGGCAGATGAGAAGTTATGAGTTTGATCCCTGGTGCGACAAAAAACAAAAAATGAAAACAAAAAAAAGGCAGGCTTGCGGTTTAACTCCGCATGATGGTATGTGTGTATAATCTCAGCACTAGGGAGGCTGAGGCAGGAGAATCACTGTCAGTTCAAGGGCAGCCTGGGCTATGCACTGAATTTAAGGCCAACCTAGGAGGCTCTTCTCAAAAAAAAAAAAAAAAAAAAAAACCACCAACCTAAAAACTAAAAAATTGCGTTTGTTCTCATCCACTGCATATTCACTGGATTTGGTACCATATGACTTTCGGCTTGTTCCGGAAATCAAAATGACCAGGAAATGTAAATATTTTGAATCAATTCAGAATAGGGAGGTAGTCCTGACAGTGGAAGGAAAGACAAAAGATAACTTCCAGAATTGCTTCAGAAAGTGGCAAGAACAATGAGATTAAATACCTTTTAAGTAAGGGAAGAGGGTATTTTGAGAAAGATAAATAAGCAATATCTTTTATCGTAATAAAATTCTTTTTTAAAAAGTTTAGCATTATTTTTTTAATTACATCATGTACTTACCCACTTTCTGCCTGCCTTTCTGTGTTCACCAAATTCTGACTACCTATTTGAAAATTTAACTGCCACAATTAACCACCTACAAACCTCAGTGAGCTCAGTCCAAAATAAACAAAGCTACTCAACAACATAGTCATTACTCTACAGTGGGTAAAGATGCAGAGAGCAAACCAGGATATCCTCATTTATGTCTGAACCAATTCAAGACTATGTACAAGAGAATAAAAGTACTCAAGGATTGGCAGATGTCAGTACAACTCCTTAAACCTCATTAAGGGGCTTAATTTCAGCTTTGTATCTTTCATAACTTACTGTTCAGTTGTCCAAGTTTGAGATCTCCTGGTAAAATAGCAGTAATGATAAATTATTACTTGCTTCACATACACATTTATTAACTCAAACAAATTAGGACTCATTAAGAAAACAAGTATCTTTTAGATAAAATTAAGCCATTAACTTCAAAGGACTTTGAGCCTGGCAAAATATTTTTAAAAACCACTAATAATGTTTTATCAGCCTCAGATTCTTTCCCTAACCCCCCAAAAGAGCAATATTTGTAATATTCAAGACCTCTTTAAAACTCACATACAGCTCTTAAATGCCTGCACTAATCCAGTGTTGTCACTATTTACTTATAATACCTCTGACACTTTACAGGTGGCTTGTATTTGAAAATACTGTGAATTTTCACCCCAAAGTGCAGAGTTTGGCGTTGAAAACATTTGTTGTACCCATTTTAGATTCAGGGACTTGACACTCACTACCTCATTTAAAATACTCGTTTAGCTTTTCTGAGACAATTGGTCCTCTCCCCCAAGCAAAAAAGCTGCTAGAAGGAAGCAAAATGATAAATCGGGTTTTATAAAAAGCCACTGAAATGTCCAACTCTCACTTATCTACAGTTGTCGAGAATCGGATCTCACTTTTCTGCTCACAAACGTTTCTGGTTCTCCACAATACCTACTGCTTGCCAATAATGCAGTCATCCTTCTCAATGGAGAAAGTCTCAGAGCAATGTACCCTCCCTGCGACAAGGGAACAACGAAAGGCAACCTTAAAAGAAAATATCTTAAAGTGAGGCCGAGCTTTAACTACCACACTTTGTTCTCGCCTGTAATTCCAGCATTCGGGAGGCTGAGGCAGGAGGATCACCGCGAGTTCAAGGCCGGCCTGGGCTACAAAGTGAGTTCAAGGCCAGTCTGAACTGTATAGCGAGACCCTGTCACACACACACACACAAAAACGAACAAAAAGCCACTTCGTTCTTACATTCCACAGTACTGTAATGAACAGTCCAGAATGATAAATCTAACACCGCAGTTGGTAAAATGACTTTAAATCAAGACAATCAATTCACACTTTCTTGAAATAAGTAACAATTAAGATGTGCTTAGTCATAGCCAAATTCGGCTATTAGGTTACTCTGACGGGAGTCAAGATCCTATTAAATAACAGAGAAGCAATCAGTTAATCTGTAACCCGATGCACTCTGTAATCCTAGACCTAACACTCAAAGAGTACTTTTACTGCCACACTAGAAGTACGCGCAAAATTTTTAAGTTACAGGTGATGAGGTGTTGAATTGACATTTTCAAATCCATTTTTTCAATTCTTTAGTCCTGTTCTTGAAAATCGCCCCTGGCATAAAATGACCCTATCACATGGGGGGGGATTAAACCCATTAAGTGACCCGAAATCCTATCACCACTTTTTAAACTACAGGAGATAGCTTTGTCCCGTGACACAAACATTTTATTGTGTCAGTGATTTAAAAAAAAAAAAAAAAGCCCCGAAAACCTTAAGTTTCCAATGAAAAGTGAACTAAAGAAAGTAAACGTACAGCCGGGCACGGTGGCGCACGCCTTTAATCCCAGCACTCAGGAGGCTGAGGTAGACGGAGCGTTGTGAGTTCGAGGCCGGCTTGGGTCACAACGCGAGCGCAAGGCCGGTCTGAGCTACACAGTGTGACCCTGCCTCAAAAAAAACTAGGGCTGGGAGTTTGGCTCAGTGGCTTAAGCGCCTGTCTGGCGGGTTTGAGGCTGTGAGTTTGATCCCCGGTGCCGCAAAAAAATAAAATTAAATTAAAAAAAAAAACGTTCGATCACTTTAAAAAGCCAGGCACCACAACCATTAGAGTTAGGGCTCCTAAAAGTCACTCCACCAGGACAATAGTATCTGTTATTACAACAGGTATTTCAGTAGCTCCAGACCGAGGCAAAATAACGCAGGGAAATACTGAGAAAGACCAGGCTGTTATCTGCAAAAACTCGCCGACAGCACAGGTAGGACGGCAGCGTAGTGACGCTAGAAAAGGGAGAAAAAAGAAAGGCGCCGAGACTCCAGCGGACACCCCACCACTGCCACGCTCCCTCGCAACAAAAAGCGGGCACAGACACGCCCACGCCCCCCAAAGCCGCGGACCCCGACTCAAAGCCCCGCCGCCGCCACCCCCGCTACGGGGCCCGGGCCAGCAAGCCCGCCGCGAGACAGGCCCGGGCCGCGGCCTGCGCCCTGGACCCGAGCTCCGCGCCGCTGACACCCGCCCGCCGCGAAGGAGACCCAGCCCTGGGCTCGGCCCACTCTCACAGGGCGCCGCGAGGACGCGGGCCCGAAGAGGCCCGGCCGGGCGTCGCGCAGAGAGGGCAATGAGATCTGACGGCGTTTCCCGGAGAGCGGCAGAGGCCACGGGCTGCTCCCCGGGCTTGAGACCAGGCCAGGCCCAGTCGCCGCCCGCCTCGCGCAGGCCGAGGCCGTCTCGGGCCGCCGCCCAGCCCGCAATCCCGGCGCCACGGCCCCTTCCAGCTCGCGGGCAGCTACTCACGGTGTTTGGTCTCTAAGGACTGCGGACCAGAGGCAGGCGGGGGGGAGGAGGAGAACGAGGAGAAGGAGGAGGAGGAAGACGTCCTCACACGTTGGAGAAAGGCGGCGGCGGACGAAGCCACTAAAGCGGCGCCGCGCGGCGTCGGCTTTTATAGCAGCGGGCGCAGGCGCCGAGGACCCTGGGACCGGACGCGTCACACAGCCGGCGGGGCTGGCCACCAAGATCGCCTGACGGCAGGGGAGCACAGCAGGATGGGTCTAGGGCGCCAGCCGGGAGTCGACGGGCCCGGCGAGCCGCGGAGGAGGGCTTTTCACTTCACCCCCACCCTCGAAAGCAAGGTACTTCCTCCCAAACCGGCACCCGGGACCGGCTGGGCTACCTCCGCGGCTCGCAAAGGTCTTTCAGGCAGGGGCTGCCTTAAGCTCAGCGAAGGACCCCAGGAGAAGCCTGGAAACAACAAACAAAACGGGGTGTGGATATGGGGGTGTGGATGTGGGGGTGTGCTGTCTGCTGGGATCATGTGTGCGTGTGTGCTCAAATGACACATCCTGACCTGCCCTCTCTCTCCACAATAACTCGCCAGGTTGAAATGTTACCTTTTCCCCTATTTCATCAACGAGAGGACAAGTCCCAAACCGTAAAGTAGAGAGCCAGGGTTTGAACTTTACTCCACAGTTCGGTATTCCCAACACTTTTTTTTTTTCTACCCTTGACCTCTATGAGGCTTCCAGAGCCAAAATAGCAATTGTTGGGAAACCCCTGGCCTAGAGAGAAGATGCTATCCAGCAGCCGTTCTTTCAGTACACATTCACGCAGCCCCCGAAGTGTTAGGCGCACACACACACACATATTCACGCACACACGCACAAACACACTCCACCCGTGCTGGGCATCCGGCTGTGAACTCTGCTGCCAGGCCCGGCTGGACAGAGCTCTGTTGTATGGCCTGCTCCCAGGAGGCTGTGATAAGGTCGACAGGATGAAGCAGCTCTAAAGGAAAGGGAGAAGTCTGAGAGCCTCTCCCTGGCCTCACCCTAGTCAGGGATTGTGCAGCTGCCTAGCCATGCCCTGCTCTGCCCGAGGAACAGTACCATCCCCTCCCTAGGAGGCCAGGGCGCCTGGCTTGCTTGGCTCAACAGGCACGTGATGGTACTCCTGACACTAGCAGGACAAAAGACGGTTCCACACAGGGCCCCTGAAGAAACCAGAGACCCGCGGCTCCTGGGACGGGACTGTGCAGGCAAGCCAAGCAGCTCCTTGGGTTACCAGGTCTTTGTCTGCAAGCTGTGGTATCCAGTGTCTACCAGGTGCCACCGCTGATGGTAGAGATGAAAGGCCCAGAGCTCCACTTTTCCTCGGCAGCGCAGCCCTGCCTCCACCCCACCTCACCCTACCCCACCCCACCAGCGTCAGTCCTCTCAGGCAAAGCCCACTGCAGCCCTTTGCTCTTTGGCCTGTGACATACAGGATGGTGCCTTTGTAAGATTGCAGGCATCTTCTGCAGCTCAGTGGTAAAGCACAACATGCTTAGATGCACAAGGCCCTGGGTATTGACCCAGCACAGTTCCCCAAAATGGTTATTTTTCTTTAACTTGTGTATGCGCACTAAGGTACAGATTACAAAACAAACTGGTTGCCTCAGGGGAAGGAAACTAGATGTCTGGGGGGTAGGGATTGGGGTGATTTTTCATTTTATGCCCTTTTCTGCCTCTTGGATATTGATCCACATGAATATATTACATATTTATTTTTTAATTTTTCTGGCTTTTTTACATATTAAAATTTTTTAACTTTAAGAAATAAATTGGAAGCTGGGCGTGGTGGTGCACATCTGTCATCCCACCACTCAGGAGGCTGAGGCGAGAGGATCTCAGGGTGAAGGCCCTGTTTTAGAAAGAAAGGAAAGAGTGAGGGAAGGAAGAAGGGAGGGGAGGAGGGATAGGACTTGGCAGAGCACCTCTCTTGCTGCAGTCTGTTGAAAGTTTAATCCTCATCCAGATGAAGTGGAACACACCTGTAATCCCAGCTACTCAGGAGACTAAGGGAGTAGGATCACAAGTTTGAGACCACCTAACAAATGCAGGTGGATCCTATCTCAAAATAAAAAATGGTTGGGGTATGTAGCTTCATGGCAGAGTGCCCCTTGGTTCAACCCTTAGTATCACAGAGGGGGAAAAAGCTCTCTCAAAGGTTTGTAAAAATAAAATAAGAAAACAAACAATATGTGGGCCTCAAGTCAAGGAAAAGGCAGATTCTTTTTTTTTTTTTTTTCATCTTTTTGAGACGGGGTCTCACTATGCAGTTCAAGCTGGTCTTGGACTCACTTTGTAGACCAGACTGGTCCCAAACTTATGACAATTCTCCTGCTTCAGCCTCCCAAGCGCTGGGATTATAAGAGTATGCCACCACAAACGCCTGGTTAAAAAGACAGATTCTTGAGTACATGCTCAATTTAATGGATCTAATGGAGGGGGATTTTATTTGTCTTTTAAAAACACCAGTTCTCCAGCTGACTCTTCGGCCCAGGGTAACTTGAGAAACCCGTTAATAGGAGCTCACTGATGAGGCACTGGCAAAAGGAACCGGCAGTGGTCAGAAGTGACTGGATTGGCTCCAAGCTTTCTGCATTCGCCCTGTGCTCCCTTGAGCCCTCCACTCAAGAGGACCAAGGTGGTGGCAGGGGTGTGGGGGACTCGGAGGTGGGGAATGACTCATCCCCACTCGTGTATCCACAGTCACTAGCCCCATGAGAAAGGATTAGCCCCCGAGTCCCCTTGGTCGATATGGAGTTGGAAGGTTTGGGAGCAGAATGCTCCTGATTCCAGAGCTTTTCCTGACTTCAACCCTTGCTTCAATCACCACACACACTGTGTCATCAAAACCTGTTGTTTTAGTGAGGAAGGAAGCAAAACACAGTGTCAAACAGCCAGGGAAGAGCCCCGTGCAGCTCCAGCCCCAGCCATGCTCCTGCTGTGACAACCCAGATACTGCTTCTGGACCCCTCCTCAAGTGTCAGGAACATTTTCTGATTTACAACTGTTCCCAACATACCACCTCCGGGGGAACCAAAGGCCTGGAATTCAAGCAGCCACAGGGCCAAATCTGGTTTCCAAGGTTCATTCCCAGAGATGACTTCCCTTTAGAAATGTGGTCGTGTGCTCGCTTCGGCAGCACATATACTAAAATTGGAACGATACAGAGAAGATTAGCATGGCCCCTGCTCAAGGATGACACGCAAATTCGTGAAGCGTTCCATATTTAAAAAAAAAAAAAAAAAAAAAAACAAAGAAATGTGGTCGTCACTGCTCTCAAACACCGGATTCCTAGGAGCAGCAGTATATCTAAAATGGGTCCTGGAGTCAGGCGTGGTGGCGCACGCCTTTAATCCCAGCACTTGGGAGGCTGAGGTAGGCGGAGCATTGTGAGTTCAAGGCCGGCTTGGGCTACAGCGTGAGCGCAAGGCCGGCCTGAGCTACATAGTGTGACCCTGCCTCAAAAAAACCAGGTTCTGGGAGTTTGGCTCAGCAGCTTAAGCGCCTGTCTGGCAGGTGCGAGCCTGTGAGTTCGATCCCCAGTGCCACAAATAAAATAAAATAAAATGGGACCTGGTAGCCCTGAGTTCAGTTTGCAGCCCCATTCTCAGACAACTGCTCATGGGTCAGACAGTGTGTTCCGGTCCGCGTGATATAGAGCCTATGATATAGGGATGATATAAAACCTCCAAGTAATATCCAAATAATATAAGGGAGATAAAACTCCCGCTCTGCTACATGTCCGGGCTGCTGACTTTGTGTTCTTTGAAATGTAGGAATGAAGTCCAGGAACAATGGAGGTTAGGAGTATTTATAGAAAGAGGAGGTATTTATTGAAAGAAAGCTAAGAGGGACAGAAGGGGGTCCCAAATGGGTGTCCCAGGGAGTCTGCTTCTCGAGGGAGTTTCATAGAGTAAAACTACAAGGCAAGGTGGGTGTAAGGTGGGATAAAACTATAATTAACTGGTGAGATTACAAGTACAGTCACTTAGTAATATTGATTCAATGGGAAATCACAGGAGGGTGTGAGGTCAACCAGTAAGAGTACAGGTACAGTCTCTTAGGTAATACTGATTAAACAGGGATCGGGGAGGAAGCCGGTCACATATAGCCAGCACACTTGGGACTGATGAGGACTTTCCTGGAGGGAGTGGGTTGAGGAGCTTTTGGTCCCCCACCCAAGGCAAGTATGTGGGCGTAATCATTTCTCTTTGTCCTGAGGCCTGACCTTCAACCAATGCGCCTCCAGCCACAGTTGTCTTCTGCACAGGCCTCTCCAGGGCAGGCCCTGTCCAATCACCCACGATATTTCTAAATAACTTAGCCATCTATCATAATATGACAGCATGTAAGCAGTAATTCAGACTGCTTCATCAAAGACGTCCTGGCTACCGCCTGCTGCTGCGTCACCTCTGTCTAGTTCCCCTGATAGCCACTCTGGAGTCAGCCTGCCTGCCCGGTAGGTGATCTGTGGTGGTTCCTTCACCTCTGAGCCTCACCTTCCTCTGCCGGGAAAAAGGAAGTGTGATGACGCCAGACATCAGAGGCTGGAGGAGGAGGAAGAATGTGGAAAGAGGGGAGCTTGGCAGTCAGCTACTAGTCTCTGAGTCTGTCCTCGCCCTCTGTGATCTCCTCAACACAGCCAAGGGGAGATCCGGGGACCGGCACGTAGTTTTAGGGCTCTGAGAGTGCAGACAACCATCTATGGGTCTGTGGAAAAGTCTAAATGGTCTTCTGCCACGACCCACACGGGTCCTGAGGTTCTTGGGGTGGAGGGCTGTGAGAGGATGAGAAAAATAAAGACAAAGCTGGAGTCAGGTGGAGCCCCTATCCTCCTGTTGGGAGGAGAGAAACTGCTCAACCAATGCTGCCTGTTAGTCTATATACCAGGAAGGATGATGTCAATTTCAGCCCCTCTGCCCAGCAACCCAGGCCTGGATTGTTTAGGAGCCTCCTGTTTTTCTGGGCTGTAGCAGTGTTTTCAAGTGGTTGACCAAGGTGCTCTTTGTTACTTTGGTAAGGTCATGTGTGGGTCATTTTCCAGCTTCAATGACTCCCAACAGTCTTCCATGATGAGAAAGCATGGTCGTGGCCAAGGAGAAATGGCAGCAAGTGGGCCTAGGCAGGGGGCTCCGGAGCATCTCCGGCTTATGCTTGTGTGTGAAGACCTGAGGAGCCAGGCGTGGTGGCGCACGCCTTTAATCCCAGCACTCGGGAGGCTGAGGTAGGAGGAGCATTGTGAGTTCAAGGTCGGCTTGAGCTACAACGTGAGGAAGGCCAGCCTGAGCTATATAGTGGCACCCTGCCTGAAAAAATTAGGGCCTGGAGTTTGGCTCAGTGGCTTAAGCACCTGTCTTGGCAGGCGCAAAGTTGTGAGTTCAACCCCTGGTGCCACAAAAAAAAAAAAAAAAAGACCTGAGGAGCTCAGGAGAGAGGGGAAAGATTGACCATGAAGGGGTGTCTGGGGTGTCACAGAAGGACCACTGAAGCAGTGACCCTACACAGTTAGCCCACGGGTGCAGACACCCGTGAGAGCAGCAGAAAGGAAGGGTGATGTCACGTTTTGTGTCTAGAACCCCCCTCAAGCCTGTGTGCCCTGAGGCGGGGTTTTGGAGGGTGACTGGCTTATGGTGGCGCTATAGCTGGGTTGCTGCGGGAAGGTGGGGTCTGGTCGGAAGAGGGGATTCACTGGGAGCGTGACCTGGTTTTCTCCCTCCCCAGCTCCTTCCTTCGTGTTCTTCTTCCAGGGCGGCAGGAGGAAAGTAGCCTTGCTAACAGACCCTTCCCATGCTGATTCTGCCACAGAGCCGGCTGACCACGGACTGAGAACATTTAAAGCACGTGAACCAAAGTAAATCTCTCCTTATTTATTTATTTATTTATTTAGTGGCACCGGGGATCAAACTCACAGCCTCACGGTTGCCACACAGGTGCTTAAGACACTGAGCCAAACTCCCAGCCCTGGTTTTTTGAGACAGGGGCGCATTATGTACCCCAGGCCAGCCTTGTGCTCACGTTGTAGCCCAAGCTGGTCTCGAACTCACAATACTCCTCACCTCAGCCTCCCGAGTGCTGGGATCAAAGGTGTGCGCCACCATGCCCAGCTACCTACTTTAATTTGTTGATGTCAAGTACTGAGTCCCAGCAATGAGAAAGTGATTAAGGCAGACGAAGACCCTCTACTGGCAGGGGTGAGTAGAGGAAGATGGTAATGGCCAAAGACCAGAGAGCCTTCAAGCCCCACCCCACCTCCACTCCCCACCGTGACCACTGAAGTTCTGAAGAATGTATGTAACTGTGACCTCGCAGGGTCAGCTTGACTGAGTGAACCCCTCCAATGACTGACCCTGCACTGACTTGACTGAATTCACCAGGAAGTCACCTGGCTATATTTCTGCTACCAAAATGGAAGTAAGCACTGTGGAAAGCAGTGAAGAAAATAAGAGAGCTACCATTTTGGTACATTCAAGTCCAAGTATTCTGACTTTAAAATTTCATACAAGCTGGGCATGGCGGCACATTCTCACAATTCTGACTCTCTGGAAGGCTGAGGCAAAAGAAGTGTAAGTCTGAGCCCAGTTTAAAAATAAAAAAGGGGCTGGGGATACAACTCAGTGAAAAGGCCCTTGGTTCAATTCGCAGTACCAAAAGAAAAAAGCCTACTTGCTGCTAACATCTCATGTGATCTGAAGTAGGGGCTTCGCCATGCTGAACCTCAGTCTTCTCGTCTGTAAGTTGGAGCTTTATAACAATAATGAAACATCACAGGAATTTTATGACAATTATTTTTCATTACCATATGGTTACATTTAAATACATGACAATATCAAGTGTTGGCAAGAATATGGAAAGGGAACACTCATACATTGATTATGGGAGTACTATTTGGTACACTGCAGAAAATTGGCAGTACCTACTAACCAAAATATACACAATGGTTCAAAGATTGCAATTCTGGATAAATACCCAGCAGAAATAAGTGCTGAGCCAGGTGTAGTGGTGCATACCTGTAATCCCAGCACTCTGGGAGGCTGAGGCAGGAGGATCACAAGTTTAAACTCAGCCCAGGCAACTCAGTGAGATCCTGTCTTAAAATAAAAAATAAAGAAAGAGCTGGGGAATCTAACTCAGGGCAAAGGCTCTAGGTTCAATCCCCAGAACCACACACACACAAAACACACATATACACACAGAAAAAAAGAAAGAAGTTATGTCCACCAAAAGATCAGTTTAAGAATATTTGTGGCAGGTCTATTAGTCCATTTTGCTGCTCTAATAAAACACCCACAGTTGGGTACTTTGTAGTATAAAAGCCATTTACTTGGGTCATGATTCTGATCTGTGGAGGCCACAAAGAGCATAGTGCTATTGTCCTGGTAAGGGTTTCCCTCACTGCCTCGTGGCATGGCAGAGAAATGGAAAGGGAACAGGCCACAGAGAGAAGGGCCACACCTATGAGGTGGCCTTGCTTTGTAACAACCTGCTCCTGCTGAAGAACTCACCCTCCTATGAATTAGTTCTTGAATAACCATCCAAGGGCAGTACCTTCTTGACCTAATTATCTTGCACTTAGAGAATTGAAGAGGTAAGGAGCCCCAGGAAGTGTCTACCACCTTACCACCACTATACTGGCAACCAAGCTTCCAGGGTATGAACTCTTGACAGGATATACTCAAGCCACATCCAAACCACAGCAGCAACTCTGTTCACTGTAGTCAAAAATTAGCTGGGCCTGGGGACATATACCTGTACTCCTAGTTACTTGAGAGACTGAGACAGGATGTTTATGAATTTGAGGCCAGCCTGGGCAACAGAGAGATCCTATCTTTAAAAAAAATGTTTGATAGAGTGAAAAGAGAAAAAACAAATTCATCACAGTAAACATAAACAATCTATATCATGGTATACAACAGTGAAAAAAGAAACTGCTGATATATAAAGCGTAATGTGGGTGAATCTCACAATGTTGAACAAAAGCAGCTAGAGTACTTAAGTGAATTCGCCTAAAGCTCCCTTCACACACACACACACACAAGCCCCCTCACCCCAAGCAATGACCAATTTAATATGAGGGAACACAATAAGGGTTAACATTTTTTTTTTTTTTGCAGTACCAGGGATCAAAGTCATAACCTCGCACCTGCCAGACAGGCGCTTAAGCCACTAAGCCAAATTCCCAGCCCTAGTTTTTTGAGACAGGGTTGCACTATGTAGCTCAGGCCAGCCTTGTGCTCGAGTTGTAACCCAAGCAGGCCTCGAACTCACAACACTCTTCCTACATCAGCCTCCCAAGTGCTGGAATTAAAGGCATGTGCCACCACACCGGGCTGGCAATAATGGTTATCTTTAACAGGTGGCAAATACTGATGAGGGAAGTCTCTGAGATGCTAAAGACTTTCTATCTGGTTCGTATATACATATATAAAATTCACTAAGCTACAATTATTTGCATACTACCTGCCGATCACTATCACTGATTGATCAGGCCAGCAACCTCCCAAATGAGTGGATGGCGAAGGCTTAAATAAATGAGACAAGCGATATGATTTTAGGGCTCCAGAAGAATCAAAACCCTGTAGCAGAATTGGAAATTCTGGGAGCTGAGACAAAGAAATTCACTGGGCAGCCCGTATTTATTTGGTTTTCAAACAAAGGGAGGGAATACTGAGAAAAACGAGGGAACACCTGAGCAGGACCTTGGGCGTCAGCTCAAGGACTCCCAAGTAGTAAATTAGGCTAATTTAGGAGAACTGCTTGTCTCCAGGTTGACATTCACGGCAGGACTGAGACAGCAGGCGTGAGCCCCTGCGGCTGAAGTCTCTATCTAGTTAACTGGGGCTGGAGCCAGGCGTCCTCAGCTGTGGCCTCGTCCTTTGAGGTGTCATCACAGCCTCACAGGCCACGACAGGCCTCAGCCGGGACCAGCGATTCACAGAGGTTCATTTACTGTGAGTCTGCTGCCCGTCTCCAGAAAAGGGCCTCGGCCTGGGGCAGACTCACAAGTAAACATGGAAAGCCGGTCGGTTAATGTGAAATCCTGCTCAGAGCTACTTCCTAGGGGTCTCCATCAAATTACAACTCATGAAAAGAGGACAAAGTAACATGAATGTATATAACATGCTTATCTTAGTACGGTACCAGTGGTGATTCCTGAAGGAACTTGGAGCCCCCATAGCCCATCCTCCTGTGGCTGCCAAACCACTCACAGCAGTGCTGGAGGGGTGGTGGGAGATGCTAGGGGAAGACAGGGCCCTTGCAAGGTCCCTGCACCCTGACAGGATGCTTTTGCCCATAGTCTGAGAGGCCATCCTTGGACTGTGACCCAGATGGCTACAGACTCTCCTTGCCACCACCTGAACCCTCCAGGGTGATGTCTGTGTTGGGCCCTGGACCCGTCCTTGGGAAGCCGCTGTGGTAGTTCAAGTTGGAAGCAGCACCCATATGTACGTGGTGGAAGAGGAAACTTCATGACCCACCTTTGTACCCCCACACCACCAGAGGCCAGGCTCCCCTGGGGTCCAGGCTGGATTGGAGGGGTGAAGCCAAAGTGGGGAGCTGGGATTAGAACCTAAGGCTAGCTAACTCACCACAGGTAAGTCAAGGCTTCTTAGAAAACAATGGCCAACATTCTGGTCCCCCCGCCAAGAGAAAGACTACGGGGCTGTATGGGAATCCCCTACGTGCTCGGAGTGGCCACACCAGGAACAAGCGAAGGCCGGTACCAGGACTGTCCCGACTGACCTCTAAGAACCACCGGCACTGACTGGCTCTGGCCAGCAGGTGGTGCCAGAGGGCCAGACGTCATGTGGAATGCGTCCTGCCAGATGAGAAAACAATGGCAGGCCTGACTCACCATCACCACCTGTGTTCCCCTCCCTTCTGCTCCTGTAGGGGTTCTGAGGACCCAGCACCAACTGTCATCTGGGGCCAGTACCACCAGAGTAGGCAATCTGGAAATCCTATAGCCCGGTCAAGCTGAGCTGTCCCAGCAGCCAGAGAGGGTGACATCGGTGAGAAACGTCACTGTATGTATGTATGCAGGATGTCTGTGTAAGTTTTTTCAGGAGAACTGAGTCCAAGCCCAGCAAGCTGCCAGGATGGACTACACCAGCCACTGTCTGCCTGGCACCCTCCCCCTGCCTCATTGTAGACTATGGTAAATGAGAGAGGAAGAGGAAAGAAAAAAAAGTCCTTACTGAGCTTAGAATGGGTGAGATATGATAAAGACAAACAAAAGAATGTTGGGGGCAAATAATATGAAGAAAATTGGTTTAGACATTGAGAGGAGGAAGCCAGGCACAGTGGTTGCATGCCCGGTAATCCCAGCACTCGGGAGGCCGAGGCAGGAGGATTGTGGCAAGTTCAAGACCAGCCCGGGCTACAAAGTGAGTTTAAGGTCAGCCTGAACTGCACAGTGAGGCCCTGCCTCAAAAAAAAAAAAAAATTGAGAGGAGGGCAATATGTTAAGGCAGAAGCCTGCACAACAGAACAATTGTCTTGGAAAGAAACATGAAAGCATTCAGGGTTGTGTACAAAGCCTCAAAGAACGAACTTGGTACATTCCAAGACCAGCAAGGCCACCATCGTTGGCACACAACAGGCACAGTGGAGAGAGATGCAGGCAGAGAAGCAGGTAAACAGATAAGCACAGCGCGAACAGCGTTGTAGAACTTCATTCCATCTGCGGTAGGTAGCCTTTGGGGATGGAGGGTGAGCAGCACGTGGCTCAATCTGATCTAGTGTACAAGGATGACTCCTGATCATGTGAAGAGGCCGTAGTGGGGGGAAAGGGAGCAGCAAAACTTCTTAGGCGGCTTGGACAAGGGCAAGGGCCAGTGGGGATGCCAAGAAAGATGCAGAGGGACGGCTGGCTGCTGCACTGCATGTGGGGGACGGAAGTGGGGCCAGGACAACTGCACGGGAGGTGGTGCAGGTGACTGATAGACACAGCAAGCGTTTGGGTGGGAGGCCAGGAACTGGATCGGAGATGCTAGTGAGCTCTGGGTACCATGTTCAGTAGGCAGTGAGATACAGAACTCGAGTTCAGGGAGTTGGCTTGGGGATATAAATCGGGGCTCTTGGGCGAATAGACAGGATAGGATGAGATCACCAAGGCAGCACAGGCTGCAGGTCCGAGGGGCAGCAGTCATAAAGGCAGACGGCAAAGCTAATAAATGCCGCAACGTGGCACACAAGAGAAGAAACTCTTCCCAGTAATTTGTTTGGTCATTTTACGTACCTTAGCAGGGAGGTCAAGAGTGATTGGTCAGTCATTTCAAATGCTGGCTGTAATTTAAAGCCAGAAATACTTCCTTGGCAAAGTGGAAATCACCTTGATGAAACATCTTGGTAACAGCAAAGTAGTGTTGAGAAAATCATGCAGTATGAAAAAATGGACAGAGAACACACATTTTTAGTTTTGCTAAGAGGAACAGAGACAAGGGGCAGGTACTTAGGGGGCCTGTGAATCAGTTTGTCTTAGGGCAGGACTGAAGATACAGTGCTGTGTTAGTATGTTGATAGGACTAAACTCATGGTGATCCTCCTGCCTCAGCCTCCTGAGTGCTGAGATTTTGTGTGCAGTACTACACCTGGCTTAACTTTGAAGTATTAATAGTGAAGTCATTGTGTCCAGTGTACAGAGGGGAGGTGGTGGCAATTTGAGAAAGGAGTCTGTGACACAATCAGTCCTTTTGACACCTGAGAAAAAGTCTTAAGACGTGTAGATTGTCTGGTAGTAGCCATGTTCCCTTTGGTATCTGTGAGTCCGAAATCACAGCTGTGTCCGTTTCTCTAGCTGGGTCCCACTGTTCAAATGTAGGCAATGGGCTCTGGCCAAGAAATCTCAGCCTAGACTGCAACAGCTTTCTTATCACTGCACAAGAACTCTACCTCCACAGCCCACAAGCATCTCTAGGGACGCTGGGCTATGGTCAGCACTGTCCTGCAAACCACGCTTCTGGTCTCTTCTGACCTTCTTGCCGCCGCCTCAGCTTTTCCTTCATAGCCTGTTAGTCCTCTGTGTTTTGTACTCATCTCCCACGTGTGGAAGCTTCACAAGTAGGCTGCTGCCTCGGGCACCGCACACTCTCAGAACTGAATACCACTTGGCACCTGTTACAGGTACTCAGCAGCTGTTGCGTGTTTAAATGTTTCCTTGTTTTTGTCATTTAAAGCCTGTTACTTTGTGTGTGTGTGTACCGGGAATCAAACTCATGACCTCGTCCTTGCCCTTACTAGGAAGGCGCTTATGCCGCTGAGCTACATCCCCGGCACCATTTTTTTGTTTTTGTTTTTTTTTTTCGGCACCAGGGATTGAACTCACAACCTCGCGTCTGTCAGATAGGCGCTTAAGCCACTGAGCCCTAGTTTTTTGAGGCAGGGTCACACTACGTAGCTCAGGTCCGCCTCGAACTCACAATGCTCCGCCTACCTCAGCCTCCCGAGTGTTGGGATTAAAGGCGTGCGCCACCAAAACTGGCTCCCAGCACCTGTTAAAAAAAACAAAAACTCCTGGCTCACAGAGCAGCACATGAAGAAACCACAAAGCTGCAATGCGCAAGGTCAACATATCTGGGGCCAGGAAGCTCAATACTCTTCTTTCTTCACAGATCCACAGTTCTGTGACGCTTTCACGTCGACGAGGCTCCCAGACCTTCTGAGGCCCTGCGAGGCGCCGCGCAAGCCCTGACAGGCGCTCGGCCACAGCACTGGGCTCAGCGGGGGCCTGGTGGCATCTTACCCCGTGGACATTCCTCTAACACATGGTAACACCTCTTCCTCCTGATTCACTGTGCTCCCCAGGCAGATAGAGCTGCTACACCCTGGTCGAGAGAACTATACTCTTCCTAGAACCCCGCATCCCTCACCCTACAACACACACCCTTGCTCTTCTTCCTGTCAATTGGTTCCTGCCTCCGACTCTCCTT
>RJWM01021617.1:0-35034 GCA_004363535.1 Dasyprocta punctata
TTCCATTTCTAAGGCAGAGGAAAGGAAATGCCTGAGAGGGAAAGTATGCGGGTAAACACAGGATGATTAAACTTCACTACTTTCTTTCCCCAAAAGAACATTCTATAATGTGTTTGCTCATTCCAGCCTAAATCTTCTTATGAGGAAGAAAGCATGAGGATTATTTGCCTTTCTATAATATGGAAAAATCCAAAGTTGAACTGCTCCCCCAAGGTCATCTTGGACAGCATCTAAGAAGGAAGCTTTTCCAATCAGCCCCGCCTGGGTCCAAGACCAGCGGCCACTGAGGCTGAACCTTGCAGCATTCTGAATGTGGTGTTTAACCTCTCTAAGCCTCAGTTTCCACATTGAGCTCCTCCCACCCATGCAGTCCGGGAAGTCAATTTGAAGCTTTTTTTTTTTTTTTTTTTGATCAAAGCTTAGATGTAATTATCCTATGGAACATTCCAAGGCATCAGTCATCTACTCTTCTTAATGAGAAGAAGAAACAGGATTAGAAGAAAAAAAGACGGTGGAGATAGAATGTGAGAGAGAGGTTTATGGAAAATGCTTAGCATTTTACCCTTTACGAAAAGTGACAATATAAATCCAAGTGACAGCCAGGGAACAGAAACTCAATGAGAAACATGAATGTGACCTAGTGACCAACTGCCTGGTTTGCCTGGGACTCAGGAATCCTCTAGACCAAGTCTTTCAGAGCTAAAACTCAAGGAACCTGGAGTGAGTGGTCTTGAGACAGAGACGCAGGGAGTAACACTAACTGGCCAGGAGGGGTAGCACAGGCGGGGACTGAAAGAAGACTTTGACTGCAAGTTTCAAGAGAGGAAGCGAGGTACTCCGTGAGCACCGCCACACTCCTCGCTCCTGCATAAACTTACCCGTGCTGGGGTTTCCGAGGTCAGGTTTGTGGATCAAGGATGTGGATCCATTTTTGTTGGTGGAGAGAGGTGGGGAGAGAATGGAAGGAACCAGAGTAGAGAAGCTCTTGAAAAGATGGAGGTCAACAATGCCTTCAGAGTAAATTCAAAATAGCAAATAATAAATGAACCACAAGATATTTCTTTAAAAGACAGACACTGTGTAATTAGAGAGGAAAGGAAGGCTCGTTCTGCCTTGGTGTTCCCTTCTGGCAGGGAAAAAACCAACAGAGCAACTTCATCACACCGATTCCTTCACGCTCCGGCAGGCAAGTGATAAAATTATCAGATGAGGGTCCCAATCCTGTCCCCCACAGTCACTTTCACCGAGTGTGCCGTGTCTAAAATAATGAAGGCGGCTTGATTAAATGTTCGCTGGCTGCAGCCGCTACGCTAATTTGGAGATGGGCTTATTAGTTTAATGACCGCTCCAAATCATCAGAATTCATTAGCATTAGTGCTACAGCTTCATGTGACATGGGCCCAAGGCTCCAGGCTGCCGTTGTTACCATTTCTCTATTTATGTCACTCCTGCTCCTCAAGAGGGACGCTGTGACACTGGATTTGTGGTGTCCATGTATGCGTGTGCACACGACCAGGGCTTCCTAGTTGCTTTATCTGTGTACTGATTTTAGTTCTTCTCCCTCTATCAAAAAGTTGTCACGGCCCCTTTCTGTATTTAACACATGCGTACATGGACAAAGACCATTTCTGAGTACGTTTTGGTGAATTACTCTTACCATAATAGTATGACCCAAAGCCTCCACATTCGCACTCCCCCTCCATCTGCCCTTTATTCCTGCTTTCGTATCTTATGTGGCCCTTGCCCTGACTCCTCACACAGACTTCTTGCTATTCCTAAAGCATATCGGGCATGGTGCTCACCTCAGGACCTTTGCATTGGTTGTGTGCACTGCCTGAAACACTCTTTTACAGGATAGCCTCGTGGGTTGTTCCTTCACTTCCAGTCATTGATTCAAACATCACCTTAGAAGGTTATTATGGGCATTTTTCATGTATATGTGACAGTTGGGCTTGGCCAATGGAAAAGTGCAGTGAAGCTGTGTTCATCTAATGATGCCCAACTTTCCCCACTCAGTAAGGAAGTGTGAATGTCTTTCCAGGTTGTGAGTGTTGGTTGTAATAGGTCAAGTTGACTTGAGTAAGAAATACTTAGCAGATTAATAAAGTTCTGGGTGTCTGGGGACGATTGACACAGAGGCCAGGAAACTAAAGGTGGGGATGATCCACCCCGGAGGTGGATGTCACCAACTAATAGGCTTGTAGCCTGGCGGAATAGAAGGGGAAGGGAGGAAGGAAGCACTCCTTGTTTAGAGGAGCTCCAGTGCTCGCCATTGCCTTTGGACATCCCCCTCCAGTTCCTTCAGTCTTCCAACCCAGACTTGTGCCACTGACTCTGCTTCCAGGATTTTAGCTTCTGCATGCTACTGGCTCTCCCAGCACTCCAGTACCCAGAGGGCCATTTTTGATTCTTCTACTTCTGATCCTGGGGTACTTTTGTGTAATTATGCGTATATTCAATACTGATCCTGTTCTTCTAGGGAACCCTAAACACAGGTCAAGCACCTTAGGTTTCTTATAAGAAAATAAATATCCCCCCGCGCTGTCCTCTCTACCTCCATATTCGTGTTTGTGATGAAGGCATTAAAAAAGCCACCTGAGAAGCACAGGGGCAAGTTTTCTCCTGTCTGTCTTTCTCCAGCCTGAGCTTTGAGCTGCTGATCAGACTAATGGCCTTGTGCATGTGCTATTGTAACTTCAGGTGATATTTGAGAACAGGATTCATCAATATGGGGAAGTGAGAGCATTTATTTCACTTTTTTCATAATTTGTTTTAAAAACAAGATTTCCTTTAGCTTAGAAGTATAGTCTAACTAGAAGATTTTTCCTCTTAGCTTTTTTTTTCTCCTTTTTCCTCCACCCTTCCTTCCAAGATCCCACCTGAAAATATTTGTTCTTAAGTATGAACAAACAAAATCATCATAGTTGTTTAATCCGCTGCCTGCATGTGGAGGAGCACTCCTCAGTTTGACCCTCTGTGGTAGGCGAAAAAAGGTAAAGTTTAGACTTAAAAAACAAAATTCCAGTTGGTTTGTACTGCATAGTAGTGTGGTAAGAGCACTTGAGGGGAACTAAGCAAGTGACTAATGAAAGGAATTTATCATGTTTCAAAACCAAACCAAACCAACACAACAACAACAAAAAAATCTCACTCCACTCTGGGCTATTTCACTTAGCTTTCTAAACGGTGGGCTCCCTGATGGGAGAGATCCTGTCTGATTTAACTCTGTGCCCTTAGAGACTTCTGTGGCACAAGGTTAGAATCTTGGAATGAATGAGTGAATGGATGAATAAATGTATTAGTGAGTGATTTGCTGAAATCATTGCCAGTTTTGCTGTCTCTCGTCTTTGCTGTAAGGGATGATGGGCTCTTGCATTTTACTCACTTGGGGAAAGGCAGTATTAAAACCTAGATCTACCTTACCATTGTTCCTGAGAAAGAAAGGCCAATGAAGAGGCCCACAAAGACACTGTTAGAAAGAGTCCATACTCAGCATAACATAACCTAAATAGCAAACCGTGATTGGTTTTGGTGGAGAGGTAGGACTTGGAAAATAAGGAGGGACTTACTCAAATTCGTGAAACCTCCTTGCCTTGGGCAATCATCCATTGAGAAACCTTAGAAAGACCACACTTGAGTACTCTTATTAGAAGTATATAAACTTTTCAGTGACACAAAGGGTTCTGGTGAGTGAGACGGTAGTCATGGCCGTGAAGATGGTATGCATACCTGTGATGTGTTTCCTGAAGTGAGCTGTATGCTTTTCCTTACATTCACACATATTTAAAGTGTTTTCTTGAAGTGTGAAGAAGCAAAGATGTGAGAACCAGTGCCCAGTTCATTCTCTATGAATCCTGGATCTTAGCAGAGAAAATAAAAGGATTCTATGGTTAAAAGGTGAGATGTTTCTAAAGGAGTTATTTACAGAGGTGCGAGCTGGGTTAGTAGAACTAGAAGTAGACATAACCCTCAGGGTCTTCCATCAGTTGGAATCAGGGACCGACAAGGAATGCAGGGGGCAGCCAGCAGGAAATGGGGCTCCTGGTGCCCAGAAAAAGCTACAGCCATGGAGGAGGGGTGAGTTAGTAGGGGTATAGACTTGCGAGGCCACAGTCTCCTTTCAAACAATGATGTGGGACCACCGCCCAGTGTCCTGGTGGTGATTCACACTGGCCAAACTGAGTGGAAAACCAGTGGTGATTTTCTTATGTGGAATAGAGGTACAAGTGCCCCATACTTTGATGGGCAGTATCCTGTCTTTTCAACAATGAGGAAAAAAATGTGAGATCCTGTGCCCTCGGTGTGTTGTATTACGTGGCGGCTTCTAAGACTTTGTAGTTAAAAGATGCATCTTCAAGATTACCCACCTCCAAGTTAGCCCCAGGAATCCTATCCTTACGTGTTCCGCCCCTACACTTACCCACCTCCAAGTTGGCCCCAGGAATCCTATCCTTACGTGTTCCACCCCTACACTGCAGCAAGGTTGCTCTGTGTGACCAGTGGGCCCATGGCAGAAGTAAGGGTGTGTAACTTCTGAGATTGGGTAACCAAAGAGACAACAGGTTCTTTCTCTCCCCGCTCCCTCTCTCCCTCTCTTTCTCTCCCTCTCCCCTTCTATCGATCTCCTTCTTCTCATGCGCCTTCCATCTCTCTCTTCTCTGCCTCTCACGTCGATCTGGGGAAGGATATATTGGAAACAGTACTACAGAGAGGCTCACACAGCGAGGAGCTGCGGCTTCCTGCTGACAGCCATGCAGATGACCCTGGAAATCGCCTTTTCCCAGTCAAGCCTTTAGAAGACACTGCAGCCCATTCCCCCACCTGACAGTTCCTGTACAACTTCATGAGAAGCTCTGGGCCAGAACCTCAGATTTGTGACCTTCAGAAAGTGTGAGATAACAGATTCTTGTAGTTTGAAGCTGTAATTTAGGAGGGAGTCCATTGTAGCACAGCAGCAGTTAACTGATTTAAAAATTGAGGCCAGATCAATCTACTAATGCGCAAATGAATTAAAGATGATTCACCTGCAGTGGAACCTTTGATTTCGCATTTACCTGTGTAAAAAGCATGCATCTGAGACTGCATTTCTTCAGTTTACAACGCAGATCACGGTAATTCCTATCCCAAGGGTTGTTCTAAGGACCAGAAGGAATAAAGTACTTCAAGTGCCTAGGACAGAGCTGGAAATAGAGTGAGCTGCTTCACAAAATCAGCTCATACCATTCCCAGGTAGAAAAATGACTTTCAAATCCCCTGCAGACTTCAGAGGGTGGCCCCAGTGAGACTCAGGGTAAGAGTTCACCACGTCGCCTCGTGCATTTCAACTTTCTGACTTCTCTTGCCTTAAAGCCAAATCTGTTCTCTCACAGTTTTCTGTGTTCCCAAAACAATCAGCCCTCCTGCCAGCCCTGGCAGCCTGGAGCTCGGAAACCTCTCCCTCCTGACCGTGGAGAATTGGCTGTCTCCACTCGCGCCTCCTTGGCAGAGTGGGGAATCCCTGATTTTCTGGACGTGCTCTGTCACTCCCTGGGTGAGAGCCAGGCTTTACTCACGATTTCCATTCGCTAATGACTCAGAGATGAGTGTGTGACTGAGTCATACCGAGTCGGGTGGGGCGTGGGTGGCCATGTGGTGTTTATAGTGAAATCACACGAAGTTGGGGGCCTTCGCAGACAAAAGTACCAAGGAGTGGAGACAAAGAGACTGGTGAAGCCATGCATGTGAACCCGGGGAAACTCACAGTGCATGCTTTCGATGTAAGCTTTGCAATTGTGAAGAACATCTTCTCTCCCTTTAGATGTAGGGTGGAGACCCAAGCCTGCAAGTTGCATCGTATAACTCCAATCCCCTTTTGTGAAAATCTTCTCACTTGGGAAAAACAAAAAGCACAACCTCCCCACCTGTGAAAAATAAAAAGCACGTCCATTTCTGTTTTCGACTCTATTCCCCAGAAGCAGGTAAAAAAAAAAAAAAAAAAAGAAAGAAAGAAAGAAAGAAAAACACACACAAAGATGCAGCTGACATCTTGTGCCGATTTTTCTCTTGGGCATAGAAAAGTCTAGCAAGCACGGAGTGGAATAGAGCTGTCAGGTGCAAAGAAAGCAGGGTCTCAGTACTTCCTCCTGGGGCCAAGGCAGGGTTGCAAAATACATTCCAAAAAGCATGTGTTCAAGGCCATTTGGGGTTATGCTGTTTGTAATAGTGAAAAGCAGTAGGCTACCACACTCATTGATTGGTGACAATTAAATGGATTCAGATACTTTCACAAAGGGGAATCCGCTACGATCATTTGCAAGAGCAGCGCTGTATTTATGTGTACTGAAGAGCGCCTCACACACGGAGATGCACACGACAGCTAGAGAAGTCAGCCCTGCCGTATTATAATAAGGACAGAGCAGTCCCATTTCTGGCTTGAATTATCATTGTCGTGTGTATGCAAATGCATGAATTTAAATAGGAATTGTAGAAGCCTGGGAAGTGCTCTACTACACTGTTAACAGTCATTGGGGGTGGCCTGGGTTTGGGAGGAAATAGGAGAGAAACAGCTTTTGCTTTTTTTGAAAATCTATAATGTGCTGTGGCGTCTGAAAGGCTTAGAGTGAACAGGCTCGTGGGTGACATGCACCGTTCTTTCGTTAAACAGCTCAAGAACAGAGAGGTATAAACCAGGAAGCTTTACACTGCCCTGCAAAACAATAAGCTGTGTCTGTCTAAGTAGCTATGGAGAGAAACCCAAAGCATAAAGAAAAGGGAAGATAAGGAAGGGTGTGGGGCGAGACGGAGAAAACTGAGCAGTGGAAAAGAAAACAGGTGCTCATTCTAGTTGAATAGCGGCTGAAGGAGAATCCTAAACTCTGGAACCACCTGGAGGTTGGCGACCTCTAGTCCTGGGGTCCTGGGTCAGTAAGTCGAGGGAGAAGTGGGGAAACTGCACTGTGACTCCTCTGCCAGGCGATAAGAAAGTTCTCAGTTTGAACAAGGGGACCACGGCCCATGCCTAGGTGCACTGTCCATGTACTCCTGGACATGCCGCTTGCCCTCTCTGTTGCTTTGCTTCTTCATCTACAGGGAAAAAGTCTCCCTTACATACTCATTCTCAGACTTATGCATGCAACTGAATAGCCTGCATGACTTGAGGCACAGATTCCTGGACTTTTCTCTCCACAAGACCCCGAGTCATTGGACCTCAAGGACTGCCTGAGAATGTATATTACTAACAAGTCCAAAATTGTGGGTGCTGTAGCCCAAGCCACACTTTTAACAAGCACTGCCTTTCCACCGCAAGCCAGAGGTTGTGGGAAGTAAGGAGCAAGCGAAATCACAATGGAAACCGGCTTGCAACTGAAGAGGTTTGTGGCATCATTTAAGTTCTGTCCCTTCTCCTTACAACTCGGGAATTTGGGGGGGAACTATCACCTAGCTTTTCTGAGACTCAGTTTCCACACCTGTAAAATGCGTGTGCCACTTTTTGAGGCCATGGAACTTCAGGGAAATCTATTGCGGATTTTATTGTGGTTATTGCAGTGATGCTATGAAGATGAAATTATTTTCTGTGGAGGAAGTGGCCATGATCAGTGCTGAAATACTGGAAAGGGGAAAGGAAACTAATTTGGGTGCCAGGGGACTTTGGCAGGGATTTATTATTATGCTCCGGGTGGCTGCTTAGGAGAACAGGTGGTGGCAAGGATGTCTGCTGACTCGGAGCAGGGACCCGACCCAGCCCTGACACAGGCGCCCTGTGGGTAGAGCAGGTCCTGTGCTCTTGGTTCTAGGAGCCCCTATCTCCTGGCCTGGGGTCACAAGCCTGAAACCTCCTCCAGGGCCCTGGAGAAATTAGCCAATCAGCACGATCCAGAGGTCGCTGGGCGGTTACTTCTGCCCCCACAGATCCACTTGCATCTTAGGCTGGTCACTCAAAGCTTGGTCACTGCTCTTTCCTGGGTTTCCAGTCTCTCAAGCTCCAGGTCTTTGTTCAGGTTCCGTGATTGAAAGGCTCAAGGATATCAGCACATTCTTCTCTGCTCCAACATGGGGACGGTGATTTAGGAGTTGCTGGGAGAATTGAGTTCACCCAGGGGAGCCCCCTGGTACACGGGAGGTGCTTTCCTGAAGAGGTCTATTCTCAGCATGTGTCCATGTATGTCCCATCGCTGGCCCTCCTGACGGTGTCCTAGCCTGTCCTGCCGGGGACACCTACCAAATGCCTGCAGACCTCTGCCAGTGCTGACCTCCTCCTTGCTTCTTTTCTGGTCCATGATTCACCTAAGGAAACACCGAGTGTTACCCTGAGGATGATCACCCAGCCCCTGCATTCAGGTCCAGCTGAGAGTGCTTCAATTTCTAAGAAACAAAATGCACATAGATGCTGATTCCAGGGTGCTGGCTGGACCATCCGCATCAGGTTCTCTGGGTCGAGGCCCACTTCTGCATTTGTAACAAGCTGCGTGAATCTCAGACCCAGTCAACTTGGAGAATCACTGCCCTCTGAGATTTATACCTAGCAAATTGGCCCAGAACTGTATTGTCAAGTACTGTTAAGGCTACACAATAGCATCAATACCAACACCTGTCCTTACTGAGCACTTACTACGTGTGAGGTCTTAAAACAAAGTGCTGGCAACATTCTAGGTCCGGGACCAGCAAACTGCAACCTAAGGACCAAGTTCTGCTCACCTCCTGTGGTTATAGATGAAGGTTTCTCATTTTCTATATTGTCTGGGGCCACCATCCCTGTACTCAAAGACAGCATCTGTCACGACATGGTAGCTGGCCATTCAAAAGAGTATCATAGAAACTCAGTTCCTGCTGCTGAAAAACTGGTCCTAGGTACAGGAAAACCCCAGAGAGGCTGGATTCCCATGTCAAGCAATCATCTTCATCTCTGTGCCCCACTTTCCTTATTTGAGAAAAGGCTGCGGTGAGAACGAGACGAGATGGTCACAGTGAAGGGTTTGAGCTCCCATCTGACACAGCACAGCTGCTCAGAAATCTGCAACTCTCCTCTCTTCTCCAGGTGGTAGAGTCTTCTCCTGCCCACCTTGCCCGTCTGCTTGCTTTAAGTGCCTGACAAAACTTTACGGAAAGTTATGGAAATGTTTGCATCACTGAGCAGAGGGAAAGGGCGCATCGAGGTTTTCCTCTTGCTGTTTTGCAGAGCTGGGGGTGCAGCCCTAGCCCACTTGCTGTAAAGATGGTTCCTGCCTCCGGGGAGCGGTCCCCTCTCTCCGCTTGTTCCTCTGCAGGACCTCATGGTTCATAACCCTGGTGCCTCTGGCCACTCCCTGAGAGAGGCAGATCAGTGGGCACCTGCAGTTTTATAGGCCTGTGGGTTCTATGAATAACGATGCCTCTCTGCACAAGTTTCCAGGTCTTTAGTAAGGAAGCCATAGGAGGAGGCTGTCTCCAAGCCTCTTCCCAGCTTCTAGGTTCCTAGGTCCTATGATGGCAAAGCAGCGTGAACAACATGTGTTCCCAGCAGGCTGAACCCCCTGGCCTGGCTCCAGGGAGGGCAGAGGCAGCTTGAGGCGCTTCCCTCCTTTCCGGCCACTGGGCAGGGCACCCTTTTCAGCAGCCCTGGGATGTGGATTAGGAGTTTGAGCAATGCCCCTTAAACCCTGCACTCTATTTAATTTCCTTGATTTATGGCAAGGATTTCTTGCACCTCCAGGGGCGAGAGGTACGGCTACACAAGTCTGCTCCCCAGGCTGAGCCCGCATGTCCTCGGCCTGTTCGTCCCCTCGTCATAACAACAGAGCCCATCTCCTGGGTCTGTTTTCTGTCTCTTTGGAACCAGGTGGCTGAGCCAAGCTGCAGCCTCTCTCCACTGTTAGGATTTATCTCTCATGGTGGTGGCTCTGGATTCCCATCCTGCAGATGTCCTAGTTGGGAAGGCAGCCCCAGGGATGCCATGTGACTTCCCAAAGAGCACCCCACTTCCAAGAGCTGGGAGTAGGGACCTGCGTGCTCTTAAACACAGAGAACTCCAAGGAGCAGCAGAGCAGCGGGAAGGCTGGAGAGGGGAGTGACTTGCAGCCTGAGTGCTCTTGAGTCCTTCCGGTCAGAGCTGGGAGCCGGAAGGGAGTCTGGGATCTGAGAAGACCCAGGAGGGAGCAGTCAGGATGGGGAACAGGGCCTCCAGGGGTGAGGGGGGGACCCATCCCGTTTTCTTGTGGCTTTCTCCTTTAACCAGAGCCTGCTTGGCTCCCCAAGCACCTGGAGCAAGCCAGCCAAGGCCAGGAAGCACAGATCCCAGGATTCCCAGGCAGTCTGTGTGGGAAACTCAGGATACAGTTGGCGAATCTGTGGATGCTGAAGCCATCTCCCCACGGGCCGATAGCCTGATGGTGAAACTGATGCCTTGCCACTTTGATCCAGGCCTCTGTCTGTCTATGCAACTTATCTTCCTTCTTCTTCTGTTCCCCTCTTTTCCTAGCTGTCCTCTCCCTTCCAGTCCTTCTCTCTCCCCATTCCCGCCTTCACTTCTCATTCTCCTCACTTTCCTTCTCCTTTGCATACTTTCTCTTTTCCCTCTTCTCATTGCTCTCTCTCCATCCCTCATATTCCCTTCCCTTCTTCCATTGCTCTTTTCCTCCTAAAACCTTTCTTCACTATGTGGGGTTCCCAGACAGGCAGCATCAGCCTCACTTCGTCCCCCACCCTCACCCCCACATCCAGACCCGCCACAGGGGACACTTCGGGAGCAGCCCCAGCAATCCAGGTTTGAACAAGCCCTCCAGGGGACCTCACGCTCACTCAAGTTTGAGAATCACAGTCTCAGGGGAAAAGCGCCAATTTACCAAAAACCCAAGCATTGCTGCGCACTGATCCAGTAAGCCTTCATTTCTAAACATGCAAAACCCTCCCGCACCCATTAACTAATTAGGACATCAGACCACCAGCCTGGCCAGGATGCTTCCAGAGACAACACACACAATTCCACTCCAGTTCTCTGATTACTATCATGCTGCTAAATCCTCTGGCCATCCTGGGTCCTTCCCGTCCCCGAGCTGTGAGCTGCGAGCGGCTTCCTCGAGTTCTCCAGTTTCTTTTAAGAAATACAAATGAGGCACTGAACTTTCTATCCAGCAGCTCACGGTCGGTTTCAGTGCTTGCCAAGATGCACGTCCCAGATACTGATAGGAATAGGAATATAGAAAAGACACCATCTGTCCAGGTTAGGTGAGGGAAGCGGGGCAGTCCAGTTCCTCCAGTGGAGGACTTTCCAGAGCTCCAGGGTATGGTCGCTTGAAAGAGGAGGGTAAGTTCACCATTAGTAGCGTCTCCTGGACTTGACCACAGAACTCCACTTCCAGGGCTGAGCACTGTATGTGCTAAGCACTTTTGGCAGATGTTGATTCAGAGGAACAGAGCTGCTTTTCCATCTTTAGCAGCAGGTACAGAGTAAAGGAACCCTGGCTTGTTCTGTAGCGGGGCCTCACCCTCTACAGAGGGGGAAGGGCAAGGGCTCTCGAGTCCCAGAGCTGCTGGGCCCCCCAACATGCCTTCACAGGGTGCTAGGTCTCCATGAGCAACCTCTCAAATTCAGACCATGAAGCCAGCTTCAGTCCGTGATTTGACGATGGAGGGATTTCGGGATAAAAGATGAGAAAAATGTCCTCATGTTGCCCTTTCTTAAATTGCCCAGAACTTGCCCCTGGAGATTCTAATTCAGTAGATTTGGCATCAGGCCTGGGAATCTAGATTGTATAAAAGTTCCCGCGGGCTTTGGAGGGATGCGAAGGGTTGAGAGCCACGGGTTTCCACGCATCCATGCGTGGTGTTTGTGTAACTGTATATTCAGGGAAATATGGAAGCCAGGGCAGTGTCTATAACCTTTGTTTATTACTCCCCCCCCCAGTTTCCACCCCCACCAAATGCTGTAAGCTTGGTCTTGTTCCCAAAACTAATTTGTATTCCCATGATGAATGTAGTCATTAGGTACTACAAACATATATTAATAAAAATAAAAATTAAAAAGACAAATTTGTAAACAACCTGTCAAGAACATTAAAATACTGTGATAATCATTAGTAAGTATACAGGGAAGGCAGAGGGATTGGTAGGATTAAGTTGGGTGTAATTTTATTTTCATGACTGGGGATGAAACTCAGTAGTGTTTTACTACTGAGCTACATTCCTCGACCCTTTTTATTTTTTATATGAACTTGATTATGAGATCCTCCTGACTCTGCTTCCTTAAGTGCTGGACTTATAGGTATGTGCCACTGAGTCAGGCTGAGCTTTGTGAAATTTCGATAGGTCATTTAAATGTCCATGACTTTTAAAATAGACATCAAATAGAATAAGGGATGTGGTGATGCACAGCTGTAATCCTAGCACTTGGGAGGCTGAGGCAGGAGGATCGTTGTGAGTTTGAAGCCAGCTTTGCCTACATAGTGAGTTCAAGGCCAGACTGAGCTCCATAGTGAGACCCTGTTCTAAACAAACAAACAAAAATAGACTTAAAGGAAGACTGTTAGATCCTTTCTATAATATTCTCCTTGAGAAACTCAGCATGAGCAAGTAGTGTGTTTTTTCCTAGAGGTAGTGATACAGAAAGGGGGAGAGATTTTTATTTTTCTATGAACCTAAAAGATACGAAATTATGGCTTAGCTTGCACAAGTACAAAAGGAATAATTGAGAGAAAAAATTAAAATGTTTATGACCCATTTTCCCCATTAAACTTGAAAATAGTTTTACTGAGTCCCACAGGGGGAAGTGTGTCTTTTTCTGTCATTGAAATAATCTAACCTGGTGGTCTTCAACCTACTTTTAATAGCAGAAATCTTGTCTCCAGGGAAGCCTTAGAGTCAAATTCCAACCATGTAGGACATGTTAAGAAAAGGTCATGCTGACTGAAGGGCAGATGAGAGATCTGAAATAACTGTGCTGAATTCTCATCAGGTTTCAGAAGCAAAGGAGGCATTTTTTGAGAACAAGAGTGCAAAACCTTGCTGGGAAAGATGGGCTACACCTGTAATCCCAGCACTCTGGGAGGCTGAAGTAGGAGGATCACAGTCTGGGCAACTTATTGACTTAGAGAGGCCCTGCCTCAAAAGAAAAGTAAAAAAGGAGAGGAGAGGAGAGGAGAGGAGAGGAGAGGAGAGGAGAGGAGAAAATAGGCTGGGAATGTAGCTTAGTGTGAAGGTTCTAGCTTCAGTCTCCAGTACTGGGAAAAAAAGTATTAAACCTATAATCTTTATCTCATTTTCTAGACACTCCTCCCCCAAAGAGTCAGTGAGAAATAGACACTGCTTCCTCCTGCCAAAATTAGCAATGAAGAATATTTGATTAGCCACAACATCAGCTTTCAACTTTCTTTTTAACAAGATAGACTGAGATGACATTCATTTCAGTGAATTGAGATTGCTGGAGACTGCATGTAAATACTGCCCTTAACTTTTAGAATTTTCTTTAATTTATATTGCTTAAACTTCTATAGAGAGGCTGTAGGCCAGCTTGGAGGGCCCAAGGGACATTTTTGTGGATGAGGTCCCCGGGTTAAAGAACACACATGTGCAAGACATCAGCAACAAGAGCAGGCAGCATGGAGCAGAGCAGAACTCAAGAGCCACCTGCATCTTTGCTGTATATTTCTTATACATGTTGTCACCACCTATTTACATTCCCACATACTGCTCTCAATGGTGCACGTGTAGTTGTTGACGGCCAAGTCCTGGTTGTATAATTATGCCCCGTTGTGTGTCTGTGCTGACAATGGAGCCACGTCCTCAGAGCTGCTCAGAAACATCCTGACCTGCCCCAAACTTTGACTCAGTCTGAGTAGTTCCTCACAGAGGCCTTAATTTTTTCTTTTTTTTTTTTGTTTTGTAACTGCAAGTTGGTAGAGTTCATGTCTCTATTATACCATTTTACTGTTATGCTGTAACTATGGCGGCAGCAGCAGCAACAACAAAAACTAAATTTTAAAATTGTATTCCAGTAAAAGACACACTGCCTTAATTAATCCCCTATAAGACACTCCCACTTGTTTTGAACACACTCATCCCATTATCCTTACCACTTTCTGAAGCAGTTCTGGAAGTCCTCTTTCATGAGTATCTTTAAAAGCTGTTGTCAAAAATGTGTTGAATGCTGCTCCCAACAGAAAGGCAGGCTCAGAAAAACATAGCAATGTGTCCTCATCCACCTCATTCACAAGATCTGGCACTGTGCAAATTCTGGCTCTTCCTCCAAAGACAAAATGACTACAGAGAGTGAACACTTTTAATCAATTCAGGGCATTTTAGGAGTTGGAACAGACACTCATATGTACTACAGTATTTTTTTTTGAAAAAATTAGTAAGTAGGATGGAATTAAATGTGAAAAACTGAAGAAATATTGCACCTGAATTTCTTACCATTTTTAGTGTCAGTGATAGCCAGAATAATGTTTTTCTTATTAGCTTGGGCCTTCCAAATTTATTAATCACTTTACTGAGCTATAACTGATACACAAAAACAAACAAGCTTGCATGCATTAAGCAAATGCAATTTGATGAGTTTGGGCAAGTGTTTACACTTCTACAAAATGGATTAAAGACTTACACAGAAGACCCTAAATTACAAAACTCCTAGAAGAAAATGGAGAGGAAAAGCTCTCTTGAACCTTACTGACAGAAAACTTGGGAGAAAAAATAGAAAAGTTGTAAGAGTCACACTTCCATTCTGTTGGAACAGGTTGGAGAAAGACCTTTGCGAGGCATTTAGGGAAGGTCCTGAGTTTGTGAAATTGGGAAAGGACTGAGACCTGTGACGGGGTCACTGGAAGGGACCCCATTCCTGTGAATTGAATCTCCAGTGACTCAGAAAAAGCTTGGAATCTCTCTCATCACATCAATGGGCTGTTGAGGACACTTCTTCAAAACTGAATTATGCAAGAGGTGGAATCTAAAGGACATGGGGGTGTGCTAATTAGCAAGTGCTTTTGCTGTACTCTGGAAAACATGATTGAGCAGTTGGTTGAACCCGACTGGCTGCACTAGGACCAGGAACGAGGGAGGACATTGTATATTTGGATGGTGGTTGGTTCCTGCCCTGCCTTCCTCTTGATCCCTGACTATCCAAGTGCTATGTAGCCCAGAGGACTTAGCATGGTGATGCAAAAAGTGGGCTCCCCAGACCAGCAACTTCCAGCATCCCCTGGGAACTGTGTGGGGATGCACAGCCTTGGGTCCACCCCAGTCCTGCTGGGTCAGAAGCTCTGGGTTGGGATCCAGCAAGCTGTGTTAGAATAAATAACACAGGGCAAGATGATGGTCGCTTGAGCCAGGGCACTACCAGTCCCTTGCAACTGTCTGTTTCGGAAGCTGTCTTTGCCTCTGAATCCTCTCTCCAGCCCTGATTTTACCTGTGACCATGGCACTCACATGTGCCTTGGCGATTAGGGACTTGTTGTCACCTCTGCTTCAACGAGCTGCGTGCCCAAGGACAAGCGACAGAATTTTTATGCAGATTAGGGCTTTTCTGTTTCATTTTGTTTGATTTTTTGGTATGAGGGAAGTGAGACAAGGTCTCACTTTGTAGTGGAGTCTGGCCTCGAGTTTGATCTTCCTGCCTTAGCCTCCTGAGGGCTGGTATTACGGGCATGCACTACCATGCCCGGCTTAGTTTAGTTTTGTTTTTGTTATTGTTTTCGTTTTTTTGTTTTTGGTCTTGCCTGGAAAATAGGAAAAGTCATGTGGTTCCAATCATTCTGTTAAAGAACTAGAAGTGCGTCTGGCATGCAGCAGGTGCTACAGCAGGTCATACATCATGGTTGTCAGTTCCCATCCAAAAGGCAGGTGCCCTAGGCAGACAGCTAATCCTCTATTCCACTTTCTTCCAGACAGTGCCAAGCAGTGGGCCGGACCTCATGTAATGCCCTCTGCACCCCCTCACATGAGACTGACCAGTCACAACTGCAGTGTCCGTCTGGTTCGCCACACCTGTTAGACACTCAGGACGCTCGCTTGCTTGGGTTTTTCCTTTAACGGAACACTTTGTGGGTATCAGGCACTAGGCCAGGCCCTGTGCTACCTCCCTTCATGGAATCCTCATCACCAGCCCAGGGAAGAATGGAACACTCCTAGGTCACAGAGCAAAGGACAGCCCTGGAGACCCTGGGTGGCTTCCTGGGTGTCAGCAGCCTATAAATGGCAGAGCTGGGATTTGGAGCAGGGTGCGTCTGAACACAGCATCTAGAATTCCTCTAGGGAAAAAGCAATGAACTCTAAGATAGAGTGTCTTTTCCTGCACTGTAAAGACTCCAGTTGCTTCTCATACCTGTAAAATGGCCTGGGCTCATTTAAAATTCTATCAATATAGAAATGCAATATGGACAGCCAGCACACATATATTTCTATTGATTTGATCCATCAAGAACAACTATTTTTGGAAATTCAGGATATTTTAGTACAATCCTTTGTATACACATGTACATATTCTTTTTGCTTATCAAAAAGCAAAAGCACACTTTACGTTTTTAAAGTACCTTGCCACTTTTAACCTAATAGATCAGGGACATCTTTGCATGTCACACTGATGAACATATTTCCGAATTTTTAAATGTGGCATGCCATTGGCAGATCTACTTGATTCAATTTCCCATATGATAAGCATTTTAGAGAATTTCCAATATTGCATGCCTGGTAGGCAGCACTACAATATTCTTGCACTTGCATGTGTATTGTTCTAGAATATTGTTTATTTTCTTAGGAAACAGAATACTACAGTTTAGATCTAAAATGACCCTTGAAGCCTCATGTGTTTGAAAGGTGGTTGGATTAAGGGGGTGCTACAACTGACTTGCTGTTAGGAGGTGGGGTTTTATCAGAAGAGGTGGGCTGCTACGGGCATGGCCTGGAAGGGTTTGTCTCCCTTCCTGGTCCCCCCCTTGCCTCACTCTGCTTCCTGCCCACCATGAGTTGAGCAGGTTTCCTCTGCCAGGCCCTTCCGCTTGAGTCTCCATACAAGGACTCAAACTTCCAATGCATGAGCCCAAATCAACCTCACCTCCTTCAAGATGTGGGTATCGGGTATCTTGTTCAGTGACAAGGAAAGTGATTTAGACATAGTACTAGAGATGAGTACTTGCATTTGTACAAGATTTTTACACAGATTTGCCCAAGTTTCCCTGAATAACTGTTATACCTACTTTATACCTATGCCAGTAGCTAAGTGTGTCTAATGGCAAAACTTTCTCTCTCTCTCCCTCTCTCCTTTTCTCCTTCTCTCCTTTTCTCTCTCTCTCTCTCCCTCTTTCTCTGCCCCTCCTTAGCCTCCTCCTCCCCCTCTATCACCCTCCATCCTTCCCTTTCTATCAAAATTATTCCCAGGTTCTCTGTGTTGTCTCTGTGTACATTTGCTAAATGTCACTTGGATTAAAGATCACATTTCATTTCTTCTCCTGGCTTTGCCCCATTCCAAGATCATTTGCTTTAAGTCAATTGCTAATATTTCTCAGGCCAAAGCTGTGATTCTTGGCAGGGTTTTCTGTTTGACCCTCTGTGTCTTCGTGTTTAAATAGACTGCTCTCTAATTATAACTCATGGTGTCTGCATGTAATAAGGGTCTTGCCCTAGCAGTGTTCACCTCATTGGATACCAATGATGTGATTTTTTTCTTCCAAATCACCACCCCCTCCCAAAAACAGAAAAAGGAAGCAAAATTGCTAAAGCTACAGACAGGCCTTTATTTCAAATATATCGCCCTAGTACTTGCATTGAGTCATGTTTTCTCTGGCGAGGACCGCCTTGTATTTTTTTTTTTTCTGTCAGTTTAGTCTATAAATGAAATGAAGTTACTGCCCTATTAAAATAGAACATTGTGCCATTGGTTGGCTCTTAACGGGTGGGAAAACCCCATTAAGTGTTTGTGAAATATGCCTTAAATACAGGAATTTTAATCTAGTGGGCTAGTAAATCCCTCTCCTCTACTCAAATGAAAGTCGTTGGTTTTCCCGCATCTGTTCAGTGAGTTCATCACCGTAACTCCCTACACAAACCTGACCCTGAGAACTACAAGTGGAGGGTGTTTTCTCCTCTCCTCTCAGGGTATTTTTTAAAAATTATTTTTAAAGCACATCTTTCAAAGAATCAGGAATGTCGACAGGTGTATTCCACGGGAAGCTAGAAATGAGCCTGGAATTCCTGCTCTTGCAGCATAAAAGCCATGAAATTTCTATGACTGACCCAAGGTGTGACAATTCATAATATTCTGAGATCTCAGACCTTATGGTGTCCCGAAGCCATTCTTCGGTCACCAAGTTTGACAGCTTTCCTGAAATACATTCTCCTTCAAGAGCAAAGGCCATAGGAGTTGGGAAGTTTATCCTTAGCATGTCAAATTAGATGTGAAGAGATTCATTCAATTAACTCAGCTCTTCTGCATATTTCTGTCTACTTTTTTGTGCGTGTATGTGTGGGATGGAATATTTCTTAGGAAACTGAGGTTTCTGGAGGAAAATCCTAAATTCACACTGGGAGCAATAGCAGATGATGTGCATACATATTAGTGTTGAGTTAGTTTATTTGTTTGTTTTTAGCCTTCTCCAACTACTTTAAATTTATTCCCTTCTGGGTGTCATGGCTCCTGTCTGAAATCTCAGCACTTTGTGAGGCTGAGGCAGGAGGATAGCCCATTCTGGGTAATTTAGCAACTTAGTGAAAACTAGTATCAAAATTAACAAACAAAAATATTTTTTTTGTAGAAAGATATAAGATTTAGCTCAGTGTAAAGGTCTTTGATTCAGTTCTCAGTATCACACAAAAAAAGTTTATTTCCCTAAAACAAGGGCATTTCTCTCCATAATCAACATGTAACTATCAAAATGAGGAAACTAACACTGATTCGCTGTTACCACCTACTTTTCAGATTCCATTCAAGTTTCTCTCATTGTCTCAATGACACATTTATAGCTAAATGCTCCCTTGGGGAAGCTGTATTACCTCTAGTTTTCCTGTCTCTTTCAGATTTCTTGAGCCTGGGGCTATTCCTCCATCTTTCCTTGACATTCACGTGTGGCCAGCGTATTTGCCAGAATGGAGCAAACTGTGAGTCATCACAAGCTTTGTGTCCGTGGGCTCCCACTGTGTCTTTCAAAGAGGGGTGAAGACAGGAATGAGTCCCAGAAACTGCCTGGGTTGGATGTTACTCTAAAAGTTTACTTGAGAGCCAGAGCTGTGTGATTCATTTCCTTAGGCCTAAGAGGTAGGCCTCAGCTCATGGAGTGAGCCTCTCGCCCAGTATGCCTCCCTCTCTCCATTCCCTCTCTCCTTCTCGCCTTCCTTTTCTTCCTCCCCTCTTTCCTCCCTCCCTTCTCTTTTTTCCTCCCCTTCTTCCTTGTTTCTTCCTCGTTCCCTTCTTTCCATTTATCCATTCAGCGAACATTTGAATGCTACTAAGTGCAAGAAGAAAGAAGCCGAACGTGCCCTTCCCTGCCGAGAATGGGCGGCGGAATCCTTCCCAACTCAGCGTCCCAGCAAACCCCCAGCCCTGTCTCCCTGTCCGCCCTCTAACAGAAAAGAAACGAGACAGAAACCACATTTTACGTGGTCAGGGATTCTCACACACCTAGTGGAAAAGGGCCGTGTGTGTGGAAATTCCTTGTTGAGTTGTTTTAACTGGGTGCTGAAAGTCATTCCTTTTGAGATAGGAGAAGCTAAGAGTCTCTGCAGAAAAATAAAACAGGGGACCCAGCCACATTCTCCAACATTGAGTCGCGTACATACTTGTTTCTTTTGTCCTTTGTCCCGTGGAGGACAGATGCTCAGAACAACTGAGTTTCTAAAGGCTGGGATTGTCCCAAAATCCACTATGAAGACAAAGGGACATGGGGCTGAGTTCATTGACAATGACTGAGAAACCCTTAAAGCATTGTTTCTGTCTGTGATTTTGGGGATCTACACCCTAAATCAGCACTGCTCAGTCAGTAGTTCCATTTCAGAGGCCAGATACTCCTCCTGGAGGTTCTGTCTTCCTGCAGGGTATTTTTAGAAGTTCTTTTCTTGTGAGGGGGAAGAATGTGAGCTGAGGAATCTCATTTGATTGGTGTGGACAATGTCCTTATTATTAGATCTGTAAACTTTGAGAGCAGATTTAACTTGGGGAAAGTGTAATGGCTCATAGGGATGATCTTCAGGAATAAGTCGGTGATTCACTTGATTACACTGATTTGGGGGTCACTCAACTAAAATACAACCATGAAATAAAAGGAAGTGAATAAATAAATATCGCTTTTCATGTGTTACCTGTCCAGGCTCAGTTAGATGTTGCCAAAAGCCAAATTCAAGAAGGAATTTCTAGGGCACTTGAGGAAGTGGTATCATGGATGTTCTGAGCGAATGCTCTCTGAAGGGCCTCTCCTGAAATGTCACCGTGTTTATTTTGATGGGGATGAACTCACTCAGGAGAGGTGGCTGAAATCTACACTGTCCGTTTACCTCTGTCTCCTGTTCCCTTGTTGGTGAAAACCTAGGAAAGAGAGAGCCAAGAAAGTGGGAAAGGAATCTCCAAATGAAAGTCAGGTTAGGGGAAAGGGAAAGAGAACAAGAATCCGGCCCCTGGTGACTTCTGACTTCTGAAAACCCACCGTGGCCACGCTGCGCTGCCCCCTGGGAGGGCAAGGCAGCCTCCATGCACCGAGCGCCACCTGACCTATGGTGGTCAGAAGTGACCATGACAGAGACGTGAAGTACTGCTGAGCAGGTTGGTGGGGGGTGCACAGTCAGTATTCAGAGGAGATGATGTGGAGGGGGAGGATGAGGAGGGGAGTGGGTGACAGAAGGAGAGGAAGGAGAGGTCAACCTCGGAGGATCTGGACTCTTCTCTTCTAAGGTCACCCCTCTCTCTGTCTGTCGCATCTCCATCTCTCCCTTGTGGCCCCAGCCCTCTACGGCTGGCCCTCCTGAGGACCACTCTAGTTGCGCTTCCTGCTTTTCCTGCCCCTGGTTTCTTTCTGCAAACATAAGAGAATCAATGCTCTTCTCATGCCCAGCAAAGGTGTGATGTCGGAAGGTGGCCTTTGTCTCCAGCAAATGAGTCTTTCTCTCCTACCTACTGGGCTTCTGTGTTCCATCCTGATGTGGAAAGGTGGGAGGGTGACGAGCCATCCAAACAGCAAGTGGGACTTTTCGAAAGCCCTTTTTATTACCTACACTGCTACCCACACCCTCCCGTCACTCAGCCTGCTTTGAAATTCATTAACGCCCCAGCTCTGAGAATGCAAGCTTTATGTAATAAAACCTCTCCCTTCCCCTGCCCTCCCTCTGAACCTGGGCCTCAAGCATTTTAGTGAATCTGAAGCTGTTGACAGAGGGTGGAACGACAGCCCTTGATTTGGAGGCCTCCTGCTTTGACTGAAGACAGGTAGAGACAGTGGAAGCCACAGTGCCAAAAAGAATCTAGTTCTCTCTCCTTCCCTGGGAAACACCCAGCCTGGGGGCCAGGGCTGAGCTGGGACACTGCCTCTTTGGTTCTCAGACTTTGCTGCACCTTGGAATCATTTGGGGGAATTTTTTAAAAACCTCAATGTCTGAACCTGGTAAGCCAGATTCCCTGGCGGTGAGGCCAAGCAGCAGAGAATCCTCACCATGCAATCCCGAAGAGCAGCGGAGTTTGAGAACCGATGGCTGGGATTGGTGCTTCTCGGACCTTAACTTGAAATGAATTCCCTGCATGGCGATGGTGTCCAGACAAAGATTCTGAGTCTGTGGGTCCCAGGGAGGATCTGAGATTCTTCAGTTTTCATTTGTTGTTGGGCAGTGACAATCCTGCTGCCCTGGGGGCCGTACTTTGAGAATCAAGATCCTAGAACCTTGGTTCTCAGACATTGCTGCGACCCACAGAGCTTATGAAATACTCACTTCCGGTCTCTTTCTGCAGGTTCTGCTTTACTAGACCGGAAATGAGAGCCTGAGGATTTGCATTTCTAGCAGTTTTCTGGATGACACGTTTACAGCTGGTCTGGGGACCATACTTGAGAACCGCTGGCCTGGGTTGCTGGGCTAATGCCCCTTCCCCTGGTCTTCCAGACCACCCGCACTGGCTCGCTAGCAGTGTGAGGGTTTAGATCTAAACTGTACCCCACAAAGCTCATGTGTTCAGGGGCAGGGCTTTTGGAAAGGGATTGGGTGATAAGAGCTCTAATTTCCCCCGTGGATTAATCCATCGGATGGCATTGTTTGCAGGTGATGGAAATGGGGAGGCATGATCTTGGGGACTGTATCTGGTCACCAGCAATCATGGAACCCAATTTCTACTGCATTCACAAACCAACCAGATTCAAAGAGAGGAAACTTCTCACCGTCTTTCATCGCAAGGTGTGTCCGCCTCACAGGGTGGGAATAATTCACAAGGGTAGAACGTTGGTTTGGAAACTACCATCTGCCACGTTCGCCCTTGTACATTGCGAACTCCAGGTGATCTATGATTGCCCTTAACACTTACCTCTGCTTTGTGACTAAGTTATATTTCTTTGGTCTTGGTTTTTAAATATCACTGTCATGCCCAGTGCCTTTCTAACAGTGAAGTGAATGGTGTGGAGCTAGGTTGCCCTCAGAGATCTCTGGCTGATTGATGGGTGTGTTAGGAATAACAGGTGTCTTTCTGGAAGAGGAGATCTGTCCAACTGGTAAGGACCGCGTGGATCCATAGTGGGATCAGAATTCTGATATTTTGTTAATTTTCTCACTTGGGCCCCTCCCCATGTATTTCAGATAAAACTGAGGGATCCAGGAAGAGATCTCAGTTGCCTTCTGAGGCTCTAGAGAGAAAGCCTCGCAGTCTTCTCCCATTTTCAAGGAACTGTGCAATATTGAGGGAAAGCAAAAGGATTTTTTCCTTGTATTTAACCTCTGTCTTTCTTGCTTTATTATGAATCTCTTTCATTTTTTTTAAAACAACAGTTTATTAAGTATGATAGATGTATATAAAACTACTTGTTTTGTTTTGTTTTGTTCTGTTTTCTTCGTTTTGAGGCAGGGTCTCACTATGTAATTCAGACTGACCTTGAACTCCCTATGTAGTCTAAACTGGCCTTAAACTTATGGCAATCCTCCTGCCTCAGCCTCCTGAGTGCTGGGATTACAGTTGTGTGCCACCACGCCCTGCTCAAAACTACATATTTAATGTATACATCTAGAGGAGTTTGGAGACAAGTACAATACCTGCCCATGAAAGCCTTCGCACAATTTATGCCGTAAACATATTCATCACCTTCAAATTTCTTTTGTTATTAAGCTGTAGACATTTCTTATATATTTTTGATGTTTAGCCACTGGATATATAGTTTGCAAACATCTCCTCCCTTTCTAGAAGTTGCATTTTTGTTCTGATGATTGTTTTGTTGCGTTGGTGTCGCATCCAAGAAATCATTTCTGGTGCTAGTATCAAAAGGATTTCTCCTCTGTTTTCTTCTAGGGGCTTGATAGTTTTAGGATTTGCTTATCCACCTTCAAGATCCAAAGTCTTTTGTCCACTTTGAGTTTATTTTTATGAATGGTGTAAAATAAGGGACCACTTTCACTCTTTGCATGTGGAGATCTAGTTTTTCCAACACCATGTAATGAGAACGTCTTTTCCCTTTGTGTTTTCCTGGAATCCTTGTCATAGATACATTGGTCAGATGAGCATGAGTTTATTTCTGGGCTCTCTATTTGGTTGTCTGGTCTGCATGTCTTTTTTTTTTTCTTTTCAGGCAAGGTCTCACTAGGTAGTGCAGGCCAACCTTAAACTTGCTTATGAAGCCCAGACTGGCCTCGAACTCATAGTGATCCTCCTGCCTCAGCCTCCTGAGTGCTGGGATTACAGCATGTGCCACCATGCCCAGCTACATGTCTGTCTTGATGCCAGTGCTACACTCTTTTAGTTGCCCAAGCTTTGTCACATATTTTGAAATTAGCAAGTGCAATGCCTCCAGCATTATTCTTGTTTGAGATTGTTTTATCTTCCAGTATTTTGTAGCTCCATATAAATTTTTGATTTTTGTAGATTCTTGTAAAAAATGTCATTGGCATTTGATGAGATTAATTGACTCTGTAGACAGTTTTGAGTAGTCAGACATTTTAACAATAATAATTCATGACTCCATTCCATTCAAACTCCAACCATAGTCCGAAAGTTTACTAAGAACAAGAATCATGCCACTGTTTTCCCTTTGTGTATTTCAGGCTTCACGGGCCAGTACGCAGCAGTTACTCACTGAACAAAGAATGGTGAAAGGAAAATTAAGAGCCAGGCATTGTGGTGCATGCCTGTAATTCCAGCACTCTGGGAGGCTGAGACAGGAGGATCACAGATGTGAACCCAGCCTGACCAAATTGATGACTTAATGAGATCCTGTCTCAAAATAAAAAATAAAAAGAGGGCTGGAGATACGGCTTGATGAGAACTTCCTGGGTTCAATTCCCAGTGCAGCAAATACACACACACACACACACACACACACGCACACAAGAATGTGTATACACATAAATGAATGATAATTAAAGACCTTAATGCAAGTGGTAGAGCTGGGACTTGGGCCCATTTCTATACAAGTTTAGAATCTCTGGTCTTCCTAGAAAGCAATTTTTACAGGCACCAGAATTCATTCATTGTTGAGAAGAATCTACAGAGTCCAGATGACGAAATCTTTTCCTCCCAACTTTGAAATCAATTAGAAGGATAAAAAGAGTGGAGGTTTCTTTCACTCGTTTCTCTATAATCTTAGTGTGCCGTTGAAGGGGCGTCCTCCACAACCAGAGATGCATTACCTTGAGGATATATGTTGGCCGGAGCAAAGCTACAAACACTTACTTCTTTATGTTACCTAAAAAGTTTTACCACTCCAGGAGGTTGTTGTCCTAGGCTTTATGAGGAAGTCAACAAGTGATGGTAGCAGTTGCCTGTAATTCCAGCATTCAGGAGGCTGAGGCGGGAGGATTGCAGGGAATTCAAGGCCAGACTAAGGTACGCAAGGAGTTCATGACCAGCCTGAACTACATAGTGAGAGTCTATGTCAAAAAACCGAAACTCCCCCTTCCACCCCAAAATTGAGGAAGTAGAAACAGGCTCTTCTTACCTCCCAGCCCATAGAGTTAGGCGTGGCCACATCTCCAGTCCTGCCCAGAGGGCTGTGAGTGGCTCCAGCCCATGGCCATGGCAAAGCGCAGGGAACCAGGGTGTGTTTTCCATGAACCCTCTTCCCTTTCCACATGACAGTGGGAGACAGAGACGGTGGATGATCCAACTCCCAGTTGTCCTTGAGGGACCCGCCAGAAGCTGAGACACCTCCATACTTCACTGGGTTGGTGGCATGACTGGGAAATTGACCTGCATGAAATTGAGTCACCAAAATTTCAGGGAAATGGACTGCCGCGTAGTCTACCCTCGTCTGACTCCTGTCCCTCCCTACACAGTCACTTCACTGTCTCATGGGGAGCTTTCTTAAAGCTGAGGTCTCCCTGAATCATGTCCAGCCCTCGCAATCCCAATCCTATCCTTCCCCCACAATCCATTTATCCCTGGCACCTTCTCTGGTAGCCCTAGTTCACAATGATTTCTCGCCATCATCCATTCATTTCAGAAACCTTTCTTAGGATTTATCATGTGTCCAGTGGATCCAAGAACAATGAACGAGGCTGTGTTCTAAGACGGAGAAAGTGCCTGCTTCCTGGCCATGCCACCTCTCCGGTCTCTCAGCCTCTGACGATCTTCTCATTTCTCAATGTGTTCATGTGATCCTCTGCTGTTCTAGTTTTATGAGTTTTTGGCAGGCCAGAGAGGATGCTTTTGTTCTTGGATCACCTTTCTCTTACTTCCCTTGCTCCTCTGTTCCTTCTCCTCTGTGAACTTGTTGCCTTGGGCTGTCAGAAAAACACATCACCAAGGTCACCCCAACCTGTAGGAGCTTCCTCTCTGCAAGGAGCTGGTTCATGCATCACAAGGCATAATCAGCATGGGATGCGACTCCAGCTCTGCCTAGACTCCGTCTCCCACCCAGCCTTGGGCCTGGCTTTAGGCAACTGCGTGATTTGCACACCAGTAAGGCTGCCTGGGGCAGAAGGAAGCTTGTTTTTGCCAACACTGTTGGCACGTGAGAGCTGGGCATGCCAAGCTCATTCCTCACTCAGAGCCTTTGCACATGTCTGAGGGATTGTGCCCTGATAGCCTTATATGAGAACAACACTTCGTGTACCAATCTCAATATCCCTGCCTGAACTGGGCCTTCTCCAGAGCCCATTTCATTGCTCGTCCTCCTCCACACTGTAGTCATTACATGAAGGCCCCTACTGCTGTTGGAAGGCATCTAGTTTTTCCATCTTTATTGACTGGCTTTCTTGATAAAATAGAAGTTTGATGGGAGCAGGGACCTTCTCTATTTTGTTCCTCGTGATGTTCCCAGGGGAATAATGTGCCTCGAATACAGCAGTGGGCCCCCAGGAAGCACTGGTTGGATAAGCACCATGAAAGACAGCATAGCAAAGTGAGTGAGAGAAGGGAAGGGGGTTCAAATCCTGGCTCAGACAGTCGCTAACCGTAAGACTTCAACAAGTTAATCAACGCCAGCCTTGTTACTCTGCCACTTGATATTTATAACCACAGGAAGGCTGGTGTCAGTGATGTAGGCAAACACTTCCTGGCATGTGGTGGGTGCCTGATAATGGGAAAACCATTACTACTCCAGCAGCGTCATCAGCAGCATCATCACTATCACCATCACTCTTGCTGAGAGTGGAAGGAGGACAGAGCAGATGAAGTTGGAGCCAGGGAGCCTACTTAAGATGCTCCTGTAATTATCCACTCAGTGCCTCCCATTACTGCCTCCTTCCACCTGCCAGGCCCTGTGCTAAGTGCTCGATGCGCAATATCTCAGGTGACATCACTCTGAGACCTATGTGTGCATTAGACAAAAGAAACAGTGAGCAGTGTTCAAACTATCCCCCTTCTTCAGCCACAAGCAAGGCTGTGACACCCCCAGTCTGTAGGCCAAATCAGGGGAGATTCTGCACCATGCAATCACGGGCACTGGAGTTCCATAAACCCTGTTTCATAAACAATGTCGCCCAAGTAGGGCGCCAGTCAGCAACCTTTGGCGAGATGCAAGCTCATAGATGTCCTGAGGAACCCGGCTGCACCCGGCAACACCAGTACAATAGGACCTCAAGTTGGGCTTTTCCTCTCTGGACCACAGTTCCTCTCCAAGTAAAGTGGAAGTATTTGGCGGAACTGTTAGCCTTCTCACTGTCAGCCATGGCTCTGGCAGCTGAGCCAGGCCCAAGGTACATGTGCCAGTCCCATGACGTTGTGTGACACCCTGTTTAGTCGGAGTCACAATTTTGTGTGTTTCTGATGTGGGCTTCTGGAAGCAGACAGACGCCCTCATCAGCCAACAGAAGGAGCGTGAGTCACTGTGCAGCGAGCGCTGTCTACAGAGAGACCTCACTGGTAATGCCAGAGTGGCTTCCTTGTCCCCGGTTCCAAGACAGATTCTACTGACCACTCAGAGTTGTTGGGTCACTCTAGCATCGGCCCTGTTTGTTGTTTACACGCAATTAGCTCCATCTCCTCCAGAAACTTGTGTGGGATGAGTGATTCAATCATTTTTCTCTAAAATCTGAATGCAGATTATAATTTGGAAATCTTAGCTCATAATGAAGTGCTTTTGGAGACAGCTTACGAGGTTTGACTGAAGGTATAAATAAAAGTAGAAGTTTCCTCTACAAACTCGTGTCAGGGTGTTGATGCTATATAAGCTTGCCTTCCTGATATGAGCTTTGCATAATGCAAAGAATGATCAAAACTCATCTGATGTAGGAATGACAGGCATTTCTTCTTGATGGCTATTTTTGATTGGTTGGTGGTGGCTGTGTGGAGTTTTGAGATGGGTTCTGAGGCTCCATTTGAACTCAACAGGAAAGAATAAAAGGATTGATTAGCGATGTTTGCATAATAGGATTGATTAGTAATGTCTGCATAAAAGGATTGCGACAATGCAAGTGGCACATGCCTGTGAAACCAGCACTCTGAAAGGCTGAATATTACAGGAGTAACACAAGTTCAAGTCTAGCCTGGGCAACTCAGTGATTTAACAAGACCATATCTCAAAAAAATTTATGAAAGGGTTTGAGCTCCAGTGCCACAAAATAAATACATACATACATACATACCTAGCGATGTCTGCTAGGGGTGGGGCAATGCAGAGTTATCAGCTATAAATCAAATATAAGTTCCCCTACTTAAAGTCTAATTATCTCGTTTTCCAGATGGGCAACCTTCATCCCAAATAAAAGTTACTTGTCCAAAATGAGATAACATGCTATGAGTTCATTCCAGCCCAGTGTCTTTCCCACCAGTTGAGATTCAGTTCACCCATGACAGAAAACAGACCGATTAAAGGAGAAGACTGTGTATGCTCACACTGTGACCGGAGTTGGTGGCTTCCACCAGCATGTGACACACTGGTGACAAACTCAGTGTGGTTTATTTTAAAGCCATTTATTTTTTCTTCTTTGCAAATGTCCTGAATGCCTGAATTATTTTAATAGGTCACTCTGTACCAGTCTTTTACAAGTCCTGGGAACTTCTCAAATTTACACAGTTGGATTAAGGTTATTGTGAGACAGTGAGGGGGCTCCCACAGAGGATACCCAAGGGAGAGGGGCTGTGGACTTGTTATTTGGTGAGTGATGGGCTCTAAACTCCTCCCTGTGATATGTTATACCACCCTGATCTGTTTTTCTCCGTGGCATCCTCTTCCAGACCTGCTGGCACAGCTGAAAAATAAACTCTGGACAGCCCCCGTACAGGGTATGAGGAGTGAGAAGAGAGGAATCATATTTATGCTCGATACACTCTGGAGATCTCAACATGAATGTATTTCTATCTCCCTTCTGAATTTCCTAAGTCAAAGTTTAATATGATCTCTGCTTATTGGGAGAGAGGAGGCCACTGTGAGACGGAGCCTGGGATCTAACACAGACAAATGATGGGAAAACAAATATTTTCAAAGACCAGTACAGAAAACTCTCTTCTCTTTAGAAGGCAGATCTCTCCTGCTTGTTAAATCCCCAGCACAGCTGTACTGCTCAGGGCAGAGGGACATTAAAAGAAAATGGGTTCTGATTTGGAAATCATAGGGGCACATCTAATTCCAGATTATTCCTTTCCCACAGTTTCACTCTACCATGGTTGGGAGCCAAGATGTAGAAAGAGGACGTTACCTGGGGCAGAATTCAAATGCTTCCTACTAGAGACCAACATTCATGGGGAGCCTTCATGCTCCAGGGACACCGTCCTTCTCATCTCGAGTCCTCCCAGCTGCTCTGGAAGCTGAGCTTTTATTCTTCTATTTCACAGTTGGAGAAACTGAGGTTCAGAGATCTGAATGAATCTTCTTAGACACTGTTATATTTCTTTTCCTATATTTAGACACTCATTAAATATCATTAGGCACTTATATTTTTTCTCCTTTTTTGGTAATTTTTATTTAAAAGACAATAAAACAAGCAAAACAAAACAGAATAAAGCCAATCAAAACAAAACAGTGCAAATGATACAAGACTTCAAAACAAGATAATATGAAATCAACCATGGTTACCATAATGCCTCTTGTTGTCTTCAAAACAGCTGCCCATATCATCACACATAGTAAAAATCAAACAAAACAGAACAGAATACAACCAATAAAGACAAAACAATGAATTCAATAAAGATAGTAATAAATAATAGTGCATTCAAAATGGCCACAATAGTAAATCTTGTTATCTTTGAAATAGCTGCCCATGCCATTGGATATAATAAAATCAAACAAGACACAAAAGAATAAAACCCAACCCAACAAAACAATGAAAATGATACAGCACTTCAAACTAGACAATAGGGAACTCACAATGGCCACCACCTTCAGAAGGAGACCCCCCCATAGATAGTACATTGTGTATTATTATCCTCTGAACAGATGAGCAAACTACTAGCTCTAGGCCTGCAAAGTCAGTGAAACACTAAACACTAGAAGCAGTAAGTTATATTTTACCTCAATAGCCATCATCACAGCCTGTGTTTCTCTGGATCAGTCAGTCACTTATGGCAGTGGGGATGGGGAGGGTGTTGGCTCTTGTCTCCCAGTCCACACACTGCAAGGGGCTGGCATCCGGATCTCCCCCAGTGGCTCACACGTGGCACCAGCTCGCAGGGAGGGCTTGCTTCTTGTTGGCTTCTTGTTCTTTTCCCCTGCAGTCTACGAATGGCGCCATCTCACAGGAAAAAGCTGGTGTCTGGATTTCCTCCCAGTAGCCCATGCATGGTGCTAGCTCACAGGGAGGGCTTGCTTTTTTAGGCACTTATAGTATGCCAAGAATTTTATGTAAATCATAAATTAGTGCATTACGCAGAGTTCTGTTGCTGGGACAAAATATTCAATATCCACAACATAAAGGAAAAGCTTATTTTGGCTCCTGGTTTCAGAAGTTTAAGTCCATGGTCTGCTGGATGTCAGGCAGAAATATCATGGCAGAAGAAAGCTGCTCAAGTCATAGCATCCAGAAAGCAGAGAGTGCAAAAAGTGCCAAAGAAGAAGAGGGGAGAGACCAGATACAGTCCCCCCAAAGAAGCCCTGATGAACCACCCAACACACCCATAAGTGGGCTTTACTAAACTCTTAGGGAATCTCTGATGCCAATCAAGTCAACACTCAAAATTAACATTCTGAGAAAAAAAAATTAATGGTGAACTTTAAAAGTATCTAACCATGCGAAAAAGTTGGGTAAGTGGTATTTCATGGGGAGAGAATAGAGATATGGTTTTTGGATTGTAAGTAATGGAACCCAGAATTGATCTCAAGGGAAAAATAAAGGGCTGTAATGGTCCTCAACGGCAAGGATGCGGGTGAGTTTGAACTGTAGCATAGCTGAATGTCAGACCCAAGCATGCCTCACTCAAGACAGCAGTTGACCCCCAACCTCTGACCTCGTGTCAGCTCAAAACAGCACATACTGGCCAAGGGCACCCTGATGGTGGTCAGGTGTGCCTCCCACATGGTCATTTTCCACCGCCAAGAAGCGTACTAAGCACAGGTGGGTGCATCACACCCATGCGGCCCCCATGCTTTAGTGGTCTCCATAGATGGGCAAGGGCATGGACCTTGGGGCTGGAACCCTTGGGTCTGTCCCTAGCTCTGCCATGGAGTGACCTTTGTAGAGATCATCAGTCAATTTTCACCTCTGTAATACACAGGTCATACTAGTTTCTAGCTCAAGAGGGTACTGGAAAGATGAAATGAGTGGGTATGTGTTAAGGGCTGATGATGGAGCCATGTTTAATAACACTGAGTTATTTTGAGATGTCTAGACCGAATACTATGGAAGACAGCGACTTGAGACTAAACCAACGCAGAGTGATGGTGTGCGACATCAGGGACCACAGGTCCTGGAGGCTCTGCTGCCATAATGAAGTGACAGTCAGGTATGGCAGACGCAGTTGCATTGAAACTATGTTCCCAGTGCTTCACAGGGTCATGGATCCAGATGCTGGCCATGTCTGTTGGCCCAGCTCGAGTTCATTAGGCCCCAAGATCACCCAGACAGATCAAAGAAAACCCAGAGATTGCCCAACAGGCCGGTGACTGTCCCACCAGGGAATGGAATTCCAACTTGCTGGATAGCTCTGGAGAGAGTCGTGAGACTGTATTCTTTCTTCCAAAACGGATGGGAGGCTGACAGTGAGGAAAGAGGTATTGAGGCTGCAGAAATAAAGACCCGGTCGCAAAATTCAGAAAACTTGTTTCCTGGGGGAAGAAACGGAAGGCCATAATTAAAAAGGGACAGTTAATGTCTTTGTTGTTCTGCTAAGAATTTAATGAGGTTATAAAAAAAGAACAATAAAATAAGAACAAAAAAGTAAAATGAAATGCAAAAATAAAATATATAAATTCATAAAGAGGATGAACCAAGTGGAAAATGAGAGAAGAGGGAATGAGTTGTAGCTTGGGGTTAAACTGGTGGCTAGGAAAAAGTGACTGGCCCTGGAGTCCTGGGTCAGCCTCTGCTGAGAAAGGACTCAAGCTCAAGGGAGACAGTATAGCTTGCAGTTTCTCTGCTTCCTCGTCTCAAATCTGAGAATAGCAAAACTTTCCTGGGGGCTTTGGGATTAAGGAATGGCAGCAGGTCTATACAGTATTTTGGGTGCCTCTCCCAGGGAGACCTAATAGTACTGAGCTTTATCATTTACCTCTTCTTCCTCAAAGTTCCTGATGGAGAGAGCTTTACATATAAGGAGTAGCGGCCACACAGCAAACAAGACAGTGGGAGAAAAGAGGAGGAGGAGGAGGAAGAGAAGGAGGGGAAGAAGAGGAGAAGGAGGAAGAAGGGAAGAAGAAAGAGGAGGCAGGGGAGGAGGGGGAGAAGAAGAAGAGAGAAGAGGAAAGAGAAGGAAGGGAAGAAGAGAGAAGGAGGGAAGGAGAGGAAGTAGGGTAGGAAGCAGTGTTCTCTGGTGAGTTGATAGCAGAACTCCAGGACGTGAGTGGGAAAATACTTTTCCCACTTCCAATATTTCAGCTTTGACCTTTAACAAGATACCGTAATTAGTTGCTTAATTGTGTAGATTTGGTTCTCAATTCCTGTTATCTGTGTGACTTTTGGTCTCCAGTTCTTAAAATGGGACCAGGCCTGGCTGAGATAGAGGCCGCTATCTGTACACACATTTTTTTCTGGGGAGCTCAGCCAGACTACATTTCCCAGACTTCCTTGCAGTAAGAGTAGACCTGTGACTGACAGGCCATTGGGCAGTGGGCAGAGGTTTTATAAGCCCCTGTGCCTCACCTCCTTCACCCTTTTCCTCTCTGTGAGCTGGTTCTGGAAGGGATGAGGCCCCAAAGCAAGGCAGAGTCATAGAATGCTTGGAATCAAGTGGATAAAGCTACCAGCAATATCAGACTGGGCTCTGGTATGAAGTGAGAAAAAAAACTGTATTATCTAGAGCCACTAAAATGTTGGCATTTATTTGTTATAGCCTTTGATTTAAAGCTTCAAAAATGAATATTATTATTTTCATTGTGCATACTGATGGAGAACAGTGTAATAATTCCACACATGTACACAATGTAGTCTGATAAAGTCAGGGTCAGGCTCTCCCTAACATGTTTGAAAAATCTGACAAACATTTAAAGTTTTTCTTCCTTTCTTTCTTTTTTTTTTTTTTTTTTTTTTTTTTTTTTTTTTTTTTTTTTTTTTTTTTTTTTTTTTTTTTTTTTTTTGCGGCACCGGGGATTGAACTCACAACCTCGCGCCTGCCAGAGCAGGCGCTTAAGGCACTGAACCAAACTCCCGGCCCTAGTTTTTTTGAGGCAAGGTCGCACTATGTAGCTCAGGCTGGCCTTGTGCTCGCGTTGCAGCCCAAGCCGGCCTCGAACTCACAACGCTCCGCCTACCTCAGCCTCCCGAGTGCTAGGATTAAAGGCGTGCGCCACCACTCCCGGCTTCTCTCTCTCTTTCTTTTCCTTTCTTTCACTACAGGGATTTGAACCTAAGATCTTTGCACTGAGCTACAGCCACAGCCCTTATGTTACTTTATTATTTTATTTTGTGTGAGACAGGGTCTTGGTCAGTCACTAAATTGCCCAGGGTGAGTTCAAGGTTGTGACCCTCCTGCCTCATCCTCCCAGAGTGCTAGGATTACAGGTGTATGCCCCCGGCTGATTGTACATATTCCTCAGGTACCATGCATCTAGCACTTACATAGAGGATGCCCCAGCCCTTTATGAGATACACTGTGAAAACCTAACACGGAAGCTGTTACCTCTTCACTTCCTGGCGGATGATAGACTTTGCATTAAGAACCGCAGACCAGCCCCAGCAGAATGGGACCCATTGGTAACACCTTTGTCGCTTAATGCGTCTGGCATCCATCTGAGTATAACTCGATGCTCTTTCGGGTTCCCGGGATGCAACTCATGGTCAACGGGTCAGCTCCTGGGACGGACACGGACGTGGTCTGCAGTGCAGTTTGCACCCTGAGATTACACAGTGCACAGTTGACGCAGGCAGCGGCAGAGCTTCTGCCTCAGGCCTCTGTTAAAGAAAAATGAGGACGGGAAGGGTGACAAATACCACTTCATCCCTGTCTGTCTTCTGCTCGATCCTTGGACCTCACTGGCGTGCTGGGCACGGGGTGAGTTTCATCGCTGCTCTGTCTGGCTCTCAGCTGCAGCTGCTCAATAGCAAAAGCCACCGTGCGCCGCGTTACGGCGGATACCTTCCCTCCACCCTGTGGGCTCTCGGACGCTTTTGTTTTTCAGCCACCTGTTGCCACGAGGTCCCTAAAGTAACCCAAGAAATCCTTAAAGTGGGCAAAACAAAGAAATGCTCCCGCGGGCTGACTCTCTGGCTGGTGTCTAGCTCTGGGTCTGATTTCCCCGCCGTTTTATTTTTGGCTCTGACCTCAGAGGCCTGCAGCATTAAATCATCGCTGGAAAAGTCTGAGGACAGCGTGTTATAAGAGAACAAGTACATGGTGCTAACTGACCCTCCCAGCAAGAATCGCGATCTGGCTCCGTGAGAACAGCATCGCATTGTGTCGCCATGGCCCGGGAGGATAGTGCCCTGGCAGGGGAAAGTGTGGCCCCGAGGCACTGGGTTACTGGGTTCTCTGGAAAAGTCCTCCAGCATCACACCCATCCACTCCCCGGACCCGCGGGTTACAGCCTGTCTGTTACAGCAATGTCTGCCGACCACGCAAGAGCCATTCCTTTCTCTTCAACTTGCTAGCAGCTCAGAAATCACCACTCCTCCTTGCAAAAACTATGCCCAAGTGCAACTGATTCCCCTCTTCAGGGAAACACGTAGCTGACTGTAATGGAGCCCCTGCTACGTGTCCCAGGAAACACACGCAGCATGCATTATCTCACCAACCCCCAGCTGTCCTCCTGTGAATCAGAAAGGAACTGAACTCACAAACAGCCTCCAAGAAATTAGGAAGGTTTCCCAAGACAATTCTAGCTAATCTACCTGGAGAATTTATTACATGGGACACTCATCCTTTTTCTAATTCCCACAGTCATCCAAAGGCAGAGATGGCATTGC